>CBVK0100568609.1:0-10071 GCA_900067695.1 Picea abies
TAATTAACGAAACTTAGGATAAATTTAGCTAGCAGAAAATGCTAAGACAATCCTTCAAACTAATGCTAACATTAATCCACCTTCTAGCAATGCATAAGAAAATATATGCATGTTGATCTTGGATTAAAACATGAAGTAAAACATTGAAAATAGTAAAGTTGACAATACGACTTCGAATTCCAATAAAATGATAACATATAATGTTTTTTTTATTATATAAAAAATAATGTTTTTAATTATATAGTAGTAACAATAGAAATGATGCCAAAATTCAAAGAACATATTGATATAAAGTTAACAAATTATCTCTTTAAAAAAAAAAAACCCTAACAAACTATTAAATTTAAATTCATTGATAACAGTGACAATTTTGGTGCCTTCAGACCTACTAAGCGAGAAGTCTCTATCAAGATGCATTTCTTTATTTGTTAAAATTGTACCATCAACCTGGTTTTCTAGGAAACTGTGATTGGTGTTCAATTAAGGGCAACAAATGGTCATTGGATGCCTTGTATTCAATGAATAAAGTTAGTTCATTTTAGACCATGTGAGCGGCGGAACTCAACTGACATTCAAGGTGGTGACTGGTGTAACAACCAGATTTGCTTGACTCACATAATTCTTTTTCTTTTTAACTCCAAATGAAGCACGGCTTGACATATTCCACCAAATGCACTGAGTGCACCAATATCTGTATTCAGTTAATTGATTCGATATGTTTCCAATCGAAGCTGCATCAGTATGTTCTCTACTTGTAGGAGTTCTGCTGGTTTTCGTTCTTCTCCTCAGAATCAGGAAGAAGAAAATCAGATTGCCACCAGGTCCTCCTGGATGGCCTATCATTGGAAACCTCCTTCAGTTGGGTGACAGGCCTCATGAATCTCTCTTCTGCCTTGCACAGAAATATGGAGCTCTCATGTCTCTCAAACTGGGAAACAAGTTAACAGTAGTTGTGTCATCACCATCTATGGCAAAAGAGGTGCTGAAAACAAATGACCAGACCTTCTCCAGCAGGTCAGTCACTGTAGCTGCAAGGACATTTGCATACCAAGGGGCGACTCTGGTATGGATTCCTTATGGCCCTCAATGGAGGTTTCTCAGAAGGATCTGTACAACTGAGCTATTCTCTGCCAAAAGGCTGGACGCCCTTCAGCACCTGAGAAGAGATGAGGTGAATAGGACCATTGGGTCCATTTTTGAGGACTCGAGGGAAGGACACAGTGTGAATATTGGGACCAGTGCCTTTGTAACCTCACTTAGCCTTGTGGGTAGGATGGTTTGTGGGAAACTTGTGTTCCATCCAGGCTCTCAAGAGGCCGCAGAGTTCAAGGATATGGTATGGGAAGTGCTAAAGTTAGCAGGGACTCCAAATTTATCTGATGTTTTTCCTTGCCTTGAAAGGTTTGATCTGCAGGGATTGAACCGCAGGATGAAGAGCCTCGCAAGGCGATTTGATAGTCTCTTTGACAGGATTATCGAGGAGCGTCTCCAAGACAGGGGAGCAGGTGTTCATGACAGTTGCAGTGAAGGGAAGGATTTTCTGGAGGTCATGCTGGATTTGAAGAAGGATGGTACACAATTCACACTGGAGGACATTAAGGGAATGCTAATGGTAAGCGAATCGAATTGACATTTTTTTAAAGAAACTCTCCATTTTTTTAGGCCCCGGTGAGCTCACGTTGGAAATTATACCTATGCCAGGGAAGATAAAGTACTTGTTTATCACTAAACCACAACCTGAAGGTCTTCATAGTAGTACATCTAGTGGAGTAGCATATGTTGTTAGAAAGTAGAATCTCCCATGTTTGTTGCAATCTGATCATGTGGAGAGTCGACAATCAGAGGCATTTGCTCTGCATGTTGTATTTTTCGTGTACCATGTTAAGCCCTTTTCCCACTGTTTGTTGAATTCAGATAAATCCATGTTAAGCCCTTTTCCCACTGTTTGTTGAATTCAGATAAAATTTGTTTTGAGAAATCATTTGATTCACATGGGATCCAGTGAAGGAATTCTGATAAGACCAAGCAAGGGCCATTTTCTACTGCCCCGAAAGAAATCAACCAATTCACACGCAAGTTTTTATGGACCTCTGCTAAGGTTAAGTCCAAACTGGACTTAGCCTTAGCAGAGATTCCTAAAGAAATCCCAAGTGAAATGGTCAACTTCTTAGACATGTTTCAGGACAGTGGAAAATGGTCCTGGGTCAATTTAGTTTTCCTTACCAGAATTCATTAACAGAATCCTGTGTGAAATTAGTGGTTTTTCTCAAATAAATTTTATCTTAATTCAATGAGAAGTAAGACATGGTCCGTGAAAGACAAAACAAGATGGGGACGAGATGCTTGTGATTGTCCAATTCTTCACAAAATCAGACTGCAACAAAAAGACCATTGGAAAAACAGAAATCAAGGCAAACATACTTCGCCATTGACTCTCTGAGATTTCTCTAAAAGAATGAGAGCGGCATATCCAAGAGTTGATGGCTGTTATGTTTGTATTTGTAACTTGAAGTGTGACTTTTGATTCCAATCCCTAGCCATAGATTGATTGTTTCATCTATCCCACGTCCATATGTGAAATATAAATTGTAATTAAAACACTGTCCTGAATGAGTGCTATTTTACTGGTTGTTAAAATACCTCTGGAACTACTTCAAACATTTCACATATACTTTCTCTGCTTTACTGTGTCAGATGTTATTTCCCATAATTTGTTTGCAGAGACACCTATATTCACCAAATGCCCCTAAAAGATTTGCTTCTTTCCTGGTTCTTAAAGTACATCGCTACCTACTTTGAGGATATTATATGTGGTTACTCTGTCGTTTCTTCAATTACAACCTCTGTAAGCCAATTTTTTAGCAGAAAAACCATGCAATTCTAAGTTCTAACTAAAGATATGTGCTTATTCTGGCAGGACATGTTCATTGCAGGGACCGATACCACTTCGGCAACAGTTGAATGGGCAATGGCTGAGCTTCTCAGAAAACCAACACTACTGAAAAAGGCCCAAGCAGAGCTGGATGAAGTTGTTGGTCAACAGAAGAAAATGGAGGAATCAGACATAGCAAAACTACCATATCTACAAGCAGTAGTGAAGGAGGTCCTCAGATTGCACCCAGCAGCTCCACTGATAATTCCTCGAAGATCAGATAACTCTTGCGAGATCGGTGGATATGTTGTCCCAGAGAACACACAGGTGTTTGTGAATGTCTGGGGCATCGGAAGAGATCCCAACGTTTGGAAGGAGCCTCTGGAATTCAATCCGGAAAGGTTTTTAGAATGTAATACTGACTACAGAGGCCAGGATTTTGAACTGATACCATTTGGCGCAGGAAGAAGGATTTGCATTGGGCTTCCTCTGGCACACAGAATGGTTCATTTTGTTTTGGGATCTCTGCTTCATGCCTTCGATTGGTGCATTCCAATGGTTAATAAGGATGAAGATTTTGGTGTTGATATGTCTGAGATGTTTGGGATAACTCTGCAAAAAGCAGTACCTCTGATAGCAATTCCCACCCCAAGACTGCCTATAAAGCTTTACTAGAAAGAGCATTGTATGATTGGTGTGTAGCATACGCCTAAACAATAAAATCTAGTCAGAAGTAGATGGGGAAGTTCTATTTTTATAAGGATGGGGAGATCTAGTTTTAGGAGATATATACATGATCTAGATCTCTGGGCAAACTGCTGTCTTATTTTTCACCCTTCCAATGTTTCCCTGTCTGAGATTGGGGTATGGTGCATGCAAAAACTTCCATGGGAAGTCCATAATTAGAAGTTCAAATATTAAATGTTTAGCGAAATTCTTCAAACTAGTCATGTGTATTATATCTCTTGTCAGTTTCTTATTGTCCCCGATTTTAATCATTTTGAAAAGTTATTAAAAAAAAAATTGTGATCAAAATTTGGTGGAGAGCATTCATAACCTATGATCCATTTACATGCACTTTTTCCAAGCATAGGTGATGGCCTCATTTTGGGACATTTCGGGACACTTTTTGGACCTCCTATTCCTTTTTTCCTTTCACTTTTGCCTATACTATTCTATTTTTGGACCTCATCTACCTTTTTTCCTCTCATTTTTGCCTATGCTATTCTAATTTATGTATCCATTACTGTTGGATTAAAAGGCTAAAAGAGATGATGTAGAGTTTCATTTTTGCCTATACTATTTTAATTTATTTATCAATTACTATTGCATTAAAAGGTTAAAAGAGATGATGTAGATTAATTGTTTCTTTGTTTTTTGGTTCTTCCTAATGAAAGATGAAGTTGACAAGTTACTTGAGCTTATTATGTCTTTTGAGAACTAATAACTAGACGCAGAAAGTGCTACTACATAATAGTGTTGCATAGCTTCAAGGAGGCACTATGGAGTATTCAATGTTACAAAACTATCGATGCCATAAATCCAACACATTTTGTGACAAAACAAGTTTCCACTCAGCATTGAATGAGGTTCCACCCTATGCTGGTGTATGATCAAGGATGAAGACATATGGCAGCATGAAGCATGATCAAAGGGTACATTCTATTTTTCTGAATTTGGAAACTTCTAAAATGTGATAAGGATGATCACAAGTAACCAACTTGTTCTCGCGTTGTATAAGCAATCATGCATCTCTATGTTTTGTTTATTACATTGGTGGAGTTATTTTTGTCATTGTTATACATGTCTTTGTATAAGTTCTCCTCTACAATTCAATATGGGGGAGATGTTGTTACATACCATTACATCATATTATGTTACATTATAACAAACAAACAAAAAATAAATAATTACATACATACATATGTACTTGAGAACATCTAAAAAATTAAACCAATGTAAATCCATCTTAAACCTATATCTTTCAAGCACTGTGACGAATAAATTTCTTAAATGATAAAAATAATTACACTTACAGAAATTTAATCCCTCTCAGTGCTTGATAAATCCCACAACCCTTGAGGAACATCACGTTGTGACATAACTATTAAGGATCATAGCAATTCAACACAAATCAACCAAATTGAATAATGCAATGCTACATAACCATTGAGAATGTCAAAATCAAATCCCTTAAAAAACACTACAATTCAACACACGTTTACCAAAATTAACATCGTACTGTGACATAATCATTAAGGAACATCACAAATGTGATATACCCCTTCATAAATGCCGCAATATGACATAACCATTGAGAAGCATAGCAATTCCTTATACACCGACCAAGATGGATATTACAATGCATCATGACCATTCGGGGACATTTCACTGAAACATAACCCTTAAGGATTGTCATAAGGTGACATAACCCTTTATGAACATTGCAATGGAACGTAACCATTGAGGGCTGTAGAAATTTGACATAATACAACAAAGATGAACATCACAATGTAACATAATCATCAAGGAACATCACAATCCAACACAACCCTTGACATACATTGCAATGTGGCATAACCCTTAAGGAATGTCACAAGGTGACATAACCCCTAATGAACATTGCAATGTGATGTAACCATTGAGGAACATAGAAATTCGACATAACACAACAAATATGAACTTCGTAATGTGACATAATCATTGGGGAACATCACAGTCCAACATAACCCTTAATGAATGTCACAATGTGACAAAATCATTGATGGTTGTCAAAATGTGACACAACCATTGAGGAACATAGAAAATCGACATAAGTCAACCAAGATGAAAGTTGCAATGTGACATTACCATAGTCAACTATGGTTAAACCATTGAGGAATGTCACAATAGTCAACTATGGTTAAACATGGTCAACCATGGCTAACCATTGCCAACCATGATCAACCAACTTGAATTGTAGACAACCTAAGTCAACCATGGTCAACCATAGTAAGCCAAAGCCAACCATAGCAAACAATGGCCAACCAAATTCAACCATATCAAAACAGGGTTAACCATAATCATCCACAACTAAGCATGGCCACGCATGGTCAACTAAACTCAATCATGGTCAACCATGTTCAACCATAGTAAATCCAAAGTTAACCATCGTCAACTAAAGATAACAATAGTAAAACATGGTCAACCATAGTCATTCATAGTGGTGGAAAATGGTTAACTTTAGTCAACCATGATAAATGTCGCAATACAAAATAATCATTGAGGATTGTCACAATCTAACATAATTGTCAAGGAACATTGCATTGCAACATAACCATTGAGGAACATGGACATTCAACATAAATCAACCAAGATGAATGGGATGTCACATTTGCTACATAACCATTGAGGAGTATCGCAATCCAACATATTCTTTCATCAACATTGCAATCCAACATAACCTTTCAAGAACATTGCAAATCGACATAAGTCCACCTACATGAACATCGTAATATGACATATCCATTAAGGAACATCAAAAATTTGACATTACCCTCATTGAATGTTGCAATGTGAAAAAACCATTAAGGAATGTAACAATTCCATATAATTCAACCAAGATGAATATCACAATGCATCATAACCATTCAGGAATAGCACACTATAACATAACCCTTAAGGAATGTCACAAGGTGGTAAAATCCTTAATGAACATCGCAATGCAACATAACCATTAAGGAATGTAGTAATTGGACATAAGGCAATGAAGTTGAACTTCACAATGTTACACAACCATTGGAGAATTCCACAATCCAACATAACCCTTAAGGAACATCTCAATGCGATAAAATCATTGATAGATGCCAACATGCGACACAACCATTCAATAACATAACATCTCAACATAAGTCAACAAAGATGAACATCGTAATGTGACATTACCATAGTCAAGTATGGTTAAACATAATTAACATGGTCAACCTTAGGAAAGAATGGTCAACCAAAGTGAATCATAGTCAACCATGGTCAACAATATTCAAACATGGTTGACCATTGTCAACCATAGTGAATAATGGCCATCCAAAGTCAACCATATTAAAACATAGCTAACTATAGGCATCTAGTTAACCATGGACTATCATGGTCAACCATAGACAACCATGGTCAACCATAGTAAACTAAAGTCCACCATGGTCAACTATAGCTAAACATGATTTACCATGGAAAACCATTCTCAAACATGGCCAAACCATAGTCAACCATGGTCAACCAATGTTGACCATAATGAAACATGATTATAGATAGTAAAACAGTGTTAACGATAGTCAAACATGATCAACCATGGTTAAATATGATCACCCATGGTCAAACATGGTGAACCATAATCAACCATGGTCAAGCATTCTCAACTATAGTCAACCATATTGAATCAAAATCAGCCATGGTGAACCATACTCAAACATGGTTGAACATAGTCAACCATGGTCAACCGTGATCAACTAAATGTCAACTAAACCGACCATCATCAACCACAACTAATAGTGAAACAAAGTCCACCATGGTTAACTGTAGTCAACCATGATTAAATGAACCAACCATAGTCAGACATATTCAACCAAAGAAACATATTCATGCAAGATGAACCAAAATAAAACTTGGTCAACAATGGTGAAAAGTAATTCAACATAGTCAACCAAATTCAACCAAAGTCAACCATGGTCAACCAAATTCAACTATAATAAATCATGGTTAATCAAATTCAATCATAGTTAATCATCATCAATCATGGCCAATTAAAATCATTCATGGTAAATCATGGTCACACATAACCATACATGGTTAGCCATAGTCAACCATGGCCAACCATATCAAACATAATAAAACATGGTCAAACATAGTCATACATGGTCAATCATGGTCATACATGGTCAAGCAAGGCGATACTTAGTCAACCACGGTCATACTTAGTCAACCATGGTCATACTTGGTCAACCATGGTCATACTTGGTCAACCATGTCAACCATTGTCAACCATATCATAGATATTTCAATATTAATTATATTGATATTTTAATTCACAAATCTACTAATCATTTCTACACACTGACTATCAACTAGCATAACCACATTATTAAAGGTGGTTGATATATGTCAATCAATCAATGTCATTAATTTAAGAATGTGGAAAACGACATAGATCGATATATATCAACCACCTTTAGTAATGTGATTGTGCTAGTCAATATCAACTACCTTTAATAATGTGGTTATGCTGATTAATATGTTAATATTTAAAATAAGCTTTTTGGTTAAATCTTTAATAATAAATTGAGTGTTAACTCAATATACTAAAATCAATTTAAAAATTATGACTAACTTGAAAAGCTTTCACTTTAAAATATTATATATTTTTAAATCTATTTAATATATATATATAATTAATTTTGAAAAAATAATTAATAATAACAAATTTAAACATTTAAAAACTTTGAAAATAATACTGTGTTGCCTCATTCATAAACAAATCATCTTTCGAACTCACGATCGTTAGTTTATTCTATAGACTATGTGAGTAGTTGAACTTAAGCAACGTTCAAGGTGGCCCAGGTAGGGATTGGTGTAACAACCAAATCTTCTTGACTCACAAAATTCTTTTCTTTTTAAGTCCAAATGAAGCCCAACTTCACATGTTCCATCAAATGCCCCGAGTTCACCAATATCTATAGTATTCAATTAGTGGATTCAATATGTTTCTAGTCGAATCTGAATAGAGTGTTCTTTAATAGTGGGAATTATGTTTGTTTTCATTCTTCTTCTCAACATCTAAGAAGAAGAAAACAAAATTGCCACCAAGTCCCCTATGATTGTCTATCATTGGAAACCTCCTTCATCTTCATGATAGGCCTCATGAATCTCTCTTATGCCTTGTACAGAAATATGGAGCTCTCATCTCTCTCAAACCGGGAAACAAGTTAACAATAGTTGTGTCATCACCATCTATGGCAAGAGAGGTGTTGAAAAATAATCACAATAAATTCTCCAATAGGTCAATCACCATACCCACAAGGAAATTTTTATTCCAAGGGAAAAATCTAGTGTGGATTCAAAGGTTTGTACTACCGAGCACATCTCTGCCAAAAGACTCGAAGCCTTCAACACCTGAGAAGTGAAGAGGTGAATAGGACCATTGGGTCCATTTTTTAGCACTCAAGGGAAGGACACACTATGAATATTAGGGCCAATGCCTTTGTGATCTCACTTAGCCTTGTGGGTAAGATGGTTTGTGGGAAACTTGCATTTCATCTAGGCTCTTAAGACGCTGCAACGTTCAAGGATATGGTATGGGAAGTGCTAAAGTTAGTAGGGACTCCAAATTTATTTGTTGTCTTTCCTTGACTTGAGAGGTTTGATTTAGATGATGAAGATTCTGGCAAGGAAAATCGATCAACTCTTTGATAATATTATTAAGGAGCATATTGAGTAGGTGTTCATGATGGTTCTAGTGAAGGGAAGCATGGTTGTAGTGAAGGGAAGGGCTCACAATGGTGGTTTATACTCAAGTCTTTTGAATTAGTTGATACAAGAAGTGTATTAATATTGAAAATATTACCAAAGTAAAATGAAATGAAAAAAAATATGAGGACACACCTTCCCTAACTCTAGCACTATTCAATCAAGTCTAGCTAGGAGAGAAGTTGTCTTCCAATTGAGGTTTTTCATCAAGGGTGGTGAAATTATTGATGTTTGGTAGCATTAGACAGGTATTTCCACACAAGTCTAAGTGTCTAGATGTGTGGAAATTGTCCAAAGCCTTCTACCTTGAGACTTTACTTTAATTAAAAGAATTATCAAAGTAAAGTTCTTTTATTAATTAATTGAGTTATTTAAGGAAATGTTAAAAGTAATTTTCATTTAATCTTAGCCATTGATCTCAAGTGAGGTGAGAAGTAATCTCAACTGTCAACCACTTTGGAGATTAGGGTTAGGTCATAACTCAAGATTATAAAAGCATGGCAAGGGTGAAGGAGAACTTACTTTCACATAGAGATGGAAAAGAAGGACGTTTTCTAGTGTTGAGTCATTCGAGAGTATAGAAGCAAAGAAGGAATTTTTCTTACACTTGAGAGAGAAAAGAAGGAATTTTACTCAAGAGTTGGATCACAAAGGACTTTGATTCAAGGAGATCTTGGATAGGTGGAGAAGGACTTCCATCTAGA
>CBVK0100568645.1:0-16522 GCA_900067695.1 Picea abies
TTATTGTTAATGCCAGGGAATATTTGTGTTAGCAGTAATTCTTATATTTACTCTGAGCTTAAATATGTTTCATTTTCTTAAATGCATGTTGTTATATAATTAAGTGTTACAGTATTGTTATTCCGTGATGTACACAAAGTGGTGTTACAGTTTGGTATCAGAGCGATTAAGCCTTCGTAACAGAAAAAGAATGTTACAAATTGGTATCAGATCCAAGGTTTTGACACTGAGCCTAGATGGTCTAGTTCAGTGGTCTTTGGACTGAGGGTGTGAGGAGAAATTGTGTCTGGAGGACCGATTTCGGACCCTGGTATGGTCCATAGTGTCAAGGAGTTACTTGACCATGCCTATAAGATTAGGAGGTATAATAGTGTTGTGAAACCGCAACTAGTGTGGTATATGGCCACAGGGAGAGAAGACTCCACACCAACAATGCTGGAGCCTTAGGATCTATTTGGGAGGGAAGTAGCGAACCCTCATGACTGTCGGATCTAGAAAGTGTGCGTAGGGTTTAAAAAAAACCTTTGGAGTTGCACAAGAGCATGGGAATCGTGATACGCGAACTCCCGAAAACCCGAGAAGATCTATGCTGTAGATCTGGGAGTAAGGCTCGACCATTAGATCTGGCGAAGTCGTGCTCGAGTTAGTCATGAAAACCTTTTGGATTTCTCAAAGTCGGGAGATGGGAAGTGAGGGAGGTGAACACCTCTGAAACCCGAAACCCGAAATCCCGAAACGATCTACACCGTAGATAGTAGGAAGGGACTTGTCCATTGGATCAACTTGACGAGCAAACCGTAATTTCGAGATTTCGGAAAATGGAAGTTCGAAATGTGGGATACATGGACTCCCATGACTGAAACCTTGAAACATCGAAAATATTTGTTCCATACATCTAAGAGGGGACATAACCATTGGATTTTTGCTTGGAATGGACGTGGGTGCATGTATGTGTACCACGTGCCAGAGAATTGAAAAGACAGGCGAGAGCGGTGGGACCCAGTGACATCATCATAAGTGACATGGAACCACCGGAGGGTGCCACTCGCCACTATAGATGTGGAGAAAGTTGTGCTGTGTGGGCCCGGAGGATAAAGTAAATCGGGATTTCGAAAGTCGGAGGTTGGAAAGGAAAGCAAGTCTGGGAGTCTCAAGAACCGAAACCCCAAAACCCAAAGTCTTGAAGTTTCAAAATCTTCGTAGATGGAAGAACCGTAGCAGATTTTAAGGGAGAAATTTGTGATGTGGGCCTAGAGAGCAAGGAAACTGAATTTTTGGAATTTGGGGATTGAGGCGACAAGGATTAGGATTCGCTACATCGTGAACTTCCGATTCATGAAATTTTGAAAATATCTGGACCGTTCAATCCAACTCATCGAGGATCGTTGGATCCTGTACAAGAAACTGTATATCAGATTTCAGGGATTGTAGAAACAAGAAGTTAGGAGTCAGTGCATAGTGAACTCCTGGGTACCAAAAACTCGAAGTCCCGAAGTCCCGAAATTGCAGAGCCATCAAAGATGATAAAACTTTGGGAAGCCAAAATGCTTTATCGCTCATGTTGATTTATGAATATTGTGATTTTGTAAGGGTTTAAGGCTTGAAAAACTTCGGTTAACTGCAGGTTGTGTGTGCATATTTCAACGAGTGTCAGGACAGCCGAAAACTAATGCCGAGTATGGAATTGGAAGAGGTGCAGATTGCCTCCAAAATAGAGGACGAAAGAGAAGGAAAGGATGTCAACTTGGGATTTGAAGGAACAAACTCTAATGGGCATGGAAAAGAGATAGTTAAAGAAGGACCTATGATGAAACTCATTGAAAAATTGCAGAAAGATGCCCAGGTTCACCGAGCTAATAGCCAAAAGCTCATGAAAATCAGGGATTGGCAGGGTGAATTCAACTTAAAAATGTTGAAGAGCCTTGAAAGAATAGAAAAGAAATTGGAAAGAGAGAGTGACACAAGTAGATCAAGAAGTTTCAGAACCCCTGAGAGGAGAAGAAAATCGAGGAGTGGTAGCAGACATTACCATCTCTCCTTGAAGCATTCTGGCAAGGAAACACACAGCAGTTCAAGCCCGTCCCCTAACAGTAAACACCGAAAATTTGGAAAGGATGAATTGAAAGGGGAGATGAACAAGATTAAGCCTCCAACATTTGATGGAGAACATAAGAAGGAGGAAGATTCCCAAACATGGTTGCTTGGCATGAAGAAATATTTCAAACTGCAGAACTACTCTGCTCATGCAGAAGGAGGAATTGCGATGTACCAGCTAAAAGGAAAAGCATCCATGTGGTGGGATCAGCCTCCAACATTTGATGGAGAACATAAGAAGGAGGAAGATTCCCAAACATGGTTGCTTGGCATGAAGAAATATTTCAAACTGCAGAACTACTCTGCTCATGCAGAAGGAGGAATTGCGATGTACCAGCTAAAAGGAAAAGCATCCATGTGGTGGGATCAGTTTGTGCAAGTGCAGCACATTAGAGAGAAAGATATCATTTGGAAGGAGTTTAAGAGGTATTTCGAGAAGAAATACCTGATCAAAAGATACTATGATAGAAAGATGAAGGATTTCTTTGAACTCAAGCTAGGCAGCATGACCATTGATGAGTACGCACAAAGTTTCTTGGAACTGCTGAAGTATGTTCCATTCATCAAAGATGAGACTGTCAAGATTCATAGGTATCTGAGTGGACTTCCACCTTCCATTGGTGACAAGATTCAGTATGATGATCCTAAGACTATGGAAGAAATGATAACAAGGGAAAAATGCTTGTATGAAAAACAAAGAGAAAATCCTACCTTTCAGAAGGCTTGGGATGACCAGAAGAGGTTTAAGAAGGAACATAGGTAGAAGGGAAACAAGCCTCCCTTTTTCAGAAACAGTCCTCACGGACAACTATCCTTTAGAGAGCCCAGGAAGGCTGAAGTAGGTGAATAAATGCCCAAACCGTCACTTATGGAGTGTTGGGGTTGTAAAGGGAACCATAGGTACAGAGACTGCTCCCACAGAAAAGATAAAGAGAGAACCGTCCACAATGTTCAACAAGCTAAAACAGTGGAGGATATGGGAAGTAGGATGCCAAGGATCTACGCAGCTCTGGACAACAGGAAAGCAAAATTTCAATCGCACATGATTGAAGTGGAAGGTATGATTAACAATCGACCACTAATTATTTTAATTGATTCAGGGGCTAGCCATAGTTATGTAGATCCTAGGGTGGTGGAAAGTTTGCGTTTATCAAGAAGCAAACATGAGAATTCTTGGTTAGTGCAGTTGGCCATAGGGACCAAGAGGAAGGTCACTAAATTGGTTAAGTCCTGTTCAGTGGACATGAAAGGATTGAGCACTAAGGCTAAATTGAATATTGTGCCTTTAGGCTCTTACGACTGCTTAATTGGGATGGACTAGTTGGACCAACACCATGCCCTTCTGGACAGCTGTAACAAGAGGTTTCCATGCCTGGATGAAGAGGGAAATTAGGTAACAGTCCAAGGAATTCCCAAAGTCATGGCTATTAGAGAAATCTCAACCATGTAGTTGAAGAAGTGTTACAGGAAAGGCTGTCAATTATTTGCAGCCCATGTGGGAGAAGCATCCAGAGATGCAGTCTCGAAGATGGAAGACCATGAGGTACTCAAAGAGTTCAAGGACATATTTCAGGAGGTACCTGGACTACCTTCGAAGAGGGACATCGATTTTTCTATAAATTTGATACTAGGATCAGCTCCAGTTTCAAAGGCTCCTTATAGAATGAGTACGCCAGAGCTGAAGGAGTTGCAATTGCAGCTTGAAGAGCTTTTGAAGAAGGGGTACATTCACCCAAGCATGTCACCTTGGGGTGCCCCGATCCTATTCGTGAAGAAGAAAGATGGGACGTTGAGGCTATGCATTGATTTCCGGCAGTTGAATAAGGTAGATGTCAAGAACAAGTATCCTCTGCCAAGGATTGATGATCTTTTCGATCAATTGAAGGGTGCAAGAATATTTTCGAAGATAGATATGAGATTGGGATATCACCAGGTAAGAATAAAGGATGAGGACATCATCAAGATCACCTTTAGAACAAGGTATGGTCATTATGAATTCATAGTGGTGTTGTTCGGACTGACAAACACACATATTGTTTTCATGTGCTTAATGAATGGTGTATTTAGGGACTATTTAGACAAGTTTTTCATAGTCTTCCTGGATGACATCTTGATGTATTCCAAGTCAGAGGAAGAGCATGAACAACACTTTAGAATGGTTCTGTAAGTGTTGAGAGAACACCAACTGTATGCCAAGCTGAGAAAATGCTCATTTTATGAAAGGTAGATCCATTACTTGGGACATATTATCTCAGAAGAAGGGATCGCTGTGGATCCTGAAAAGGTTGAGGCCATCTGAGAATGGTCAGTGCCAAGGAATGTGGCGGTAGTTAGATCTTTTATGGGTCTGGAAGGTTATTATAGAAGGTTTATAATAGGTTTCTTAAAGTTAACTCACCCTATTACTTCCTTGCAAAGGAAGGAGAGGAAGTTTCAGTGGACTGAAGAGTGTGAGAACAATTTCCAGTGATTGAAGTAGCTATTAACCAACGCTCCAATTCTAAGGATTGCAGATCCAAATATGGATTTTGTGGTGTGCGTAGATGCATGTAAGGAGGGGTTTGGATGATTTCTTAGCCAAGAGGGATTTGTAATTTGTTATGAGTCCCGAAAGCTGAAAGAGCATGAAAGGAATTATGCCACTCACGATTTAGAGCTGGCAGCAATCATCCATGCATTGAGGAAATGGAGACATTACCTCATGGGAAGGAGATTCAAATTGAGAACAGACCACAATGGTCTGAAGTATTTATTTGATCAGTCGACTTTAAATGCCAGGAAAACCAGATGGATGGAGTTTCTGTTTGAATATGACTTTGATATCAAGCATATCAAAGGGAAAGAAAATAAGGTGGCTAATGCACTTAGCAGAAAAGAACACGAATTACATGCTACAACCATTAGCATGTACAAGACTGAGATTAAGGATAGAATTTTGGAAGCTGCAAATGTTGATTTGTAGTACAGAGGTTTGGTAGCAAAGCTACGGTAGTGTGAGAGACCACAGACCAAGGAAAGTTACACCTTGGAAGCTGATGGCTTACTTCTGTATAAAAATAGAGTGTACGTACCCAATGTCCAAGAATTGAAGCTAGAAATTCTAAAAGAAATGCATAACGTGGCTTATGTTGGACATCCTGGATATTAGAAGACTGTGGCAGTAGTCAAAAGCCATTAATTTTGGCCAGGTCTGAAGAAATAAATCGCTGAATACATTGCCAGATGTATGGAGTGCCAAAAAGTTAAGGTTGAGCATAGGCACCCACCAGGTTTGTTTTAGCCTTTACCCATTCCCGAGTGGAAATGGGAAGTGGTGACAATGGATTTTATCACGGGATTACCTAGAACAAGCAAGCAACATGATTCAATCATGGTGGTGGTGGACAAGCTTACAAAAGATGCCCATTTTATTCCACTGAAAACCACACACAAGGCAACAGATGTTGTTGATATCTTCTTAAAAGAAGTGGAACGCTTGCACAAAATTCCTAAGATGATTGTGTCTGATAGGGACCCGAAATTCACCTTGAATTTCTAGAAAGGATTGTTTAAGGGATTCAAAATGAATCTGAACTTTAGGACAACGTATCATCCTGAGTCTGATGGTCAGACAGAAAGGGTGAACAGAGTAATAGAAGACATACTGAGAATGTATGTGATGGATAAACCATCAAGGTGGGAAGACTACCTGCATTTGGTAGAATTCACCTACAATAATGGGTATCATACATCATTGAAGATGAGCCCATTTGAAGCACTTTATGGAAGAAAGTGCAACACTCCAGTGAGTTGGGATAATCCAGCTGACAGAGCAGTAGTTGGGCCTAAGCTGCTCAAAGAGATGGAAGACCAAATGATAGGAATTAAACAGAATTTGAAAGCTGCCCAAGACATGAAGAAGAGTTGTTCTGATAAGAATAGATTCCATAGAGAATACAAAGTGGGTGATCATGTTTTCCTGAAAGTAAAAACTAACAGGAGTTCCCTGAAGCTGGGAAGTTGCGCCAAGTTGGAAACAAGATTTTGTGGGCCATTTGAGATCCTTGAAAGGATTGGGACAGTTGTATACATGCTTGCATTACCTTCATCTATGACTGTACATAATGTGTTTCATGTTTCACTGGTTAAAATATATATACCTGATGCTAATCATGTTATCGATTGGAATGTGATTTAGGTGGAACCAGAAGGTGTCCTGCAAGTGCATCCTATGCACATATTGGACAAGAAAAGCAAACAACTCCAGAATCAAGCCATAGAGCTTGTAAAGGTCCAGTGGACCTGGTACGGTCCTAAGGATGCGACATGGTAGCATGAAGATGTTATGCAGGCAGAGTACCCGCATATTTTTGAAAAAATTGAAAAGCTTTCAGAGACAGGGTAAGGTTGCACCGGGGATAGTGAAGAAATAAGGGGAGGGGGATTGTAGTGTCCCCAAGGCTGAGCGCTATTGTAAATCATACTTGTGAAACGAATTTTAAATATGTGTTATAGGCTGGTGAGCCAAGTATATATAAGTTGGTGGGCTTATGTGATTATTAGGCCAGAGAGCCTAAGGGTTGTAGGTCATGGGCCTGATTTTGTACCTATATGTATGCAACACATTAATAAAATATAAACACCACTGCGTGTAGGCTGACACAATGAATGAGTGATGGGGGACTGAGCATCCATAGAGAGGGCAAGAGATTAGGGGCTGGAAGGTGGGAAAAGGGGCTAAGTGTTAAGCCCACGGGGCTTAAGCCTTGGGAATAATATTTTAATATTATTCTAAAAGACATGTGAATAATATGTTTTTACCCTAAGTTCTTTTGGAATGACATGTGACTTCCAAATGGAAGGAACACATGCTAAAGGAATGCATGAAGTTCCAAGGGTGACAAGTGTCAACACTGGTGCATGCGAATAAAATGGCCAAGATGAGCCATGAGAGGGGTTTCTCCTCCATTCGACCCAATCTTCTAAACAGTACGATCGGTCCGACCTCTGCAAGAATACCCCGTACGCCCTCTAAAGCATCGAACCTATGTGTGGCATCTCTATTCTGAAGCATCCTCTGTCTGAGCATCGAGCCTATGCATGGAATCTTATTTGAACCCATATCTGTGATACCATCTGCCATTGTTGAACCTGTTGGAAAGCCTATGTCTATTTTCCTCGTTGGTTGTTGTGGCCATGCAGTGCTGGACTGTGTGGGGCTTGTTGTCCAGTTTGTACAATACTCTCTCTAGGATAGAGAGGTGGTTGAATTGGAAGAACAGGTTGCTTGGCCTGTGAGCGACTCTCTTCAGGTGAGAGAGTGCACAGAGGAAGGAGAGAACTCCTGGAAGGAACCCTATAGCTACCACAGAGCTCGAAGACTTCCAGTCTGATCTGTTGCTGTAACCTAAGGCAAGGGAGGTTAACAGTTGAAGGATTGTCTAGGTGACAGAGAAGATGTATACTCCTGGGGTGGAATAGGCATGTGGGGAAGGAGAGTCTGTGGGAAGTGAGCATGAGTGGTTCCTGGGAGAGAATTCCTTCCTCGTGATTGTGTGTTTTCCCTGTAACCTCAGCCTAGCCTAGGATTCCTTGCCTTGGGGTGGAGCTTAGTCCCATCTCGGGGGTGACCTACTGCTGAGTTGATGAGCAGTGTGGTCTAAGGTTGGGAGGTTCGTGGAAGGCTTGCACCTGGTTGGTGGAATTACCACAGTTTCAAGATAAGTGTCATCTTATGTTAAATGTTATGTTTTGCATGCCTGTGATGCTTATATTTTATCATGTATTCTGTTGTGCATATGGATTATTGTTAATGCTAGGGAATATTTGTGTTAGTAGTAATTCTTATATTTACTCTGAGTTTAAATGTGTTTCATTTGCTTAAATGCATGTTGTTATATAATTAAGTGTTACAGTATTGTTATTTTGTGAAGTACACAAAGTGGTGTTATAGTTTGGTATCAGAGCGATTAAGCCTTGGTAACAGAAAAAGAACATTACACTTCCACACCTCCAATCCTAAAAAATAGTGCATCAATCCAATGTATTTCATCTCAAACTCTGAAGCAAGATCCCTCTTGCAACCTGTTATGAGTCTCTCAGCCCCTGTGATAATCAAATAATCAACATATATCACCAGAATGAGTGGATCCTCACCAAAAACAATGAAGTAAAGTTTTGGATCAACCTCTCTCTTCATGAAACACATCTGTTTCAAGCAAGTATAAATGTGTGAATACCAAGCTCTTGGTGCTTACTTCAGACCATAGAGTTCCTTCTTCAACTTGCACACATGGGACTCCTTCCCATGCACCTCAAATCCATGTGGCTACTCGATATATACCTCCTCCTGTATAATCCCATTGAAAAATGTGGTCTTTACATCCATCTGATGATTTTTCCACCCCATCTCTGCTATAATAGATATAATAGACTGAATAGAAGTGTAATGAGAAATGAGAGAAAAGGTATCATCATAGTCTACTCCCTCTACCTGTGAAAACCCACTATCCATAAAGTGATATTTTTTCTTCTCTATCCTTCCATCCACATCATACTTGATCTTAAAGATCCAATTGGAAGTGACAACAAACTTCCCCTCAGTACGAGGAACTATCTCCCAAACATCATTCTTCCTGATAGAGGCATAATCGTCAAACATGACCTCTTTCCAAACCTGTTGGATGTAGGCCTCCTCATAGATAGAGGCTCAGACTCAATAATTTTGGTCACTAGTGCAACATAGTTTCAAAACCTATCAAGTGGTTTTCTCTCCCTGACAGCTCTCTTCGGATACCCAACTGACTTTTCATCCTTCAAGGTGTCTTGAATCCACTTGGGATTACTCTTCCCTGAAGGAACCTCTTCATCCACATCTGAAGAAAGAGACACCGAGACTTGATCAATTGAATTTGATGATCCTGTGCTAGTGCCTGAAGAACCTAAAGTGACATGTGTACTACCCTCCAATGGATTACCTAGCGAACTGCTCTGAGTGCTTACTTGTAGGCTAGACACTGGAGATCCTGTATCCCCTGACACACCTATACCTCCCACTCCTCTTGTGCCTACTGGTTTTTGAGATCCTGAACTCTGAGGATCTGTACCCTGTGGTGAAATCTCCTACTGCTGAGGAGACTATGGCTCTCTCTCATACAACTCCCGTGACCTATGAAAGGATATCTCCTCCCATAAATTCACATATCCTCTAACTACAACTCTCCTTGATGTGGGAATGTAAATCCCTTAATATTTCCAACCCTTACTGTAACCCACAAATATCCCCTTCTCTATGGTGGGTTCCAACTTGGTCCTCTTCTCCTTGGGGACATGAGAAAATGTATTACACCCAACAATCCTAAAGTGGCCAACTTGAGGATTTTGCCTCATGTATGCCTCCTCAGGTGTCATGTTCCCCAATGCTCTATGAGGACTCATGTTCTGTAAATATATGGAAGTGTTGTAGGCCTCCTCCCACAAAAACAAAGGCAATCCTTGATCATGAATCATCTCTCTAGAAGCCCCAGTGATAGATATGTTTTTCGTCTATGCAACCCCATTCTACTTGGGCTTGTAAGGGATAGTCAATTCCTTCTTTATGCCCTCTATCACACAAAAATCCATGAAATCAGTGGAGGTGTACTCACCCCCATTATCAAACCTCAACAATTTGATTTTTCTACCTATCCAATTTTCTACAAGATCTTTGAACTCTTGAAACCGTTTGAAGACTTCATCCTTTGTCTTCAAGAATAAAATCCAAGTCTTCTTGTAGTAGTCATCAATGAATAATACATAATACTCAAAGCCACTCAAGGAAGGAGAAGACATACGACCACTCACATCTGAATGAATCAAATCAAGAATCCTTGCTACTCTGCTATCATTGCTGGGAAATGAAGCCTTGGTGTACTTTCCCATAGCGCACCCTCTGCATACATCATGTTTCTACTCACTAAAATATAGAATACCATTGGTAATCTCTCTCAAAATCCCGAGAAATCCATTATGGATATGTCCCATCCTCCGGTGCTGTATCTCACACATATCTTTGCTATTGGTCATAAATGACAATTCCCCTATTGACTCAAACACCATCCTATACAACTTCCCCTGAAGGACACCGATCACTTTCACTGAAGGGATGATACCTCCCTTAGGATACATGAGGAATTGTCCATTTCACTTTGCGATCATCACCAAGTACAATATCAATATCCAGTGCCCTCTCTGCAAAATCTGAGAACTTATCCCTGACAGAGGTCATGTAGCAAGAAGCACCACTTTCAATGTATGACATCGTAGAGGATGCCAAACTAGTAGCTATCTCAACTACCAGAGAGAAATCCTAGTCAAAATGAGAGGAGAACTCCTCAATCTCTGTTGATGTTGCCACGTTCTTCACTTCCCCCCTCTTTCTTTCAGGACATGTAACTGAATAATGTCCCATCTTCTGAAAATCCCAACATCAGACTTTGCTTATATATTTCCCCCCCTTCTTCTTTGGCTTAACTTGTCCTTTGCGTCCACTAGTGAAAGCCCCCTTCTTGGACTTTCCATTATTTCCTTTCGCTACAAGTGCTACATTCTCATCCTCATCAAAATTATTGGATACTTGATTAATATTCCTCCTAATCTCATTTTGTATGAAATAATCCCACAATCTCTCCCAATGAGGGAGATTCTCCTTGACAATGATCCCCTCAACAAAAACTTCCCAATTTTTAGGAAGACCCTGCAATGTGAACCTGACCAACTCAATATTATCCACTTGTTCTCCTATGGAAGCCAATTCATCTTGAACCTGAGTGATACGAGTGAGGCAAGAAGCAATTGACTCAGAATTAGTCATTTTCGTGGCCTTCAATATTTCTTTGAAAACCAAATTTTTTCTTTGATTTGAACTTTGATAGAGTTTGGTGAGTGCTTCCCACATCTCAAGTGCATTGGTATTTCCCCACACATGAGGAATGATATGGGATTTACCCTCCATTATCAACCTATTTGCCTTGGCATTAAGCTTCTTGTATGCTTCTAAATCATCTAGATCAGTGGGTAAGATGACCACCTTCTCCATAATTTCCCAGAATTCTGCCTCTTTAAAGATACAGGTGATTCTTTCCTTCCATGCACTAAAATTTTTCGCACCCTCCAATTTGTCCTCTACCTTCACTTCTGGGGCCATGACTAGTTGTCCTATACAACACAAGTCCAATCTTCTCTCTGGTAAACCACTGTTGTGTCAAATATGCACTCTAAAATATGCCTTTAACTATTGTTATAACTTTGTTTCATCCTTCAAAGCTCTAATACCATGAAGAAATTTGCAGTCCCAACCCAATTTTCAGTTTCACCTTGTCACTCCCATGTGTTTAATGCCCAAACCCACATTTATTTTCTGCTGAAATAAAAGGTTAGCTACAGGAAATGAAATTTAGCTGAAAACACACATAGACATATTCATTACTGGTGAAACTTATAACATAAAATTATAACTCAGAAATGCAACCACATAGACACTTTATTTTTGGTCAAATCGACCTTGAAAAAACCAAATGTGGGAATACGAGTTCTAGGAGGAGGATTCTTTTATTATTGTCTTTAGAAATATTGAGTTACAACAAAGACTATTTTTCCAAAAATTACAAATAGTATGTATCTCAAAACCGAGACAAATTTCCTCCTTGAAAACCATGCCAAAATCTCCTTGAAATCTGTGCCAAAAATATGTATAGAATGAACGACCTATACGACCCTTTCAACATCCTAAATATTCCTTGGAAGTCATGCCACTATTCAGAAATTAAGTATGAACTATACAAATTCTTTATCAGCAGATATTCTCCTCGATTTGCATGCCAAATATCAGTTGTACATTACTATATGAAACAATATGAAATCTGTATTGTACGACCTGCCTAGTGCTGAAATTTACTCCTCAAAATTTGTGCCCTTCATTGCACAGAAAATCGTGCCCTTCTTTGCAAAAAAATTTGTGTCCTTCTTCACATAGAAATTAGTGCCTCTTCTTTGGCTCAATCACTCCACCTTCTTTAGCTATCTCTCCTCCTCTTTCTCTTGCACAGAAAATCGTGCCCTTCTTTGCAAAAAAATTCGTGTCCTTCTTCACACAGAAATTAGTGCCTCTTCTTTGGCTCAATCACTCCACCTTCTTTAGCTATCTCTCCTCCTCTTTCTCTCTCCAAATGCACATGAAGAATGAATGAGTCTTTTCCTCTTTTCCCTTCTTTTCCTTTTTCCAAAGTGACTTTTGGGTGACCCCTAGATCTAATGGCTCACATTCATTTAGATCAAGGGTGGGGAATACGTGTACATTTAATTCTCCCTTTTAATTTATTATTCATCCCTTTCATTAAATACCCAAATTGTACTTTATGATTCTAAAGTCACTTTCACTTTAGAAAAGAATTTGAGTTTACCCCTTATAAAGTCATTTTAAAATAGGGTCACACATGTGGACACTTTTCCCTAGGAAAAGACTCAAAGGATAAGGAAACCACTTGTCCTTGGTATGAATTTAACACTCCCTCTTACCAAGGAAAGTGTTACTCACCACCCCCATATTGTCCTTGAAATGGACATTCTTGCCTCTGGGAAAGGGATTCATGAGAATATCGAAAACTTGCTCATCTGTGGAAATATACTCAATATTTATTGCTCCTCTTTTGACATAGTCCCAAATAAAGTGATATCTAATTTGAATGTTCTTAGACCGATCATGAAATATTTGATTGTCATAGTAGATCACAATTGGCTTCAAATCCTGATCAAATAGGCCCACCAATACATTGAGAAGCCAAATGGCCTCAAAACTAGCCAAACTTGTTTCCATGTACTCAGTCTTAGATGAACTCAAAGCCATATGTTTTTTCTTGTGGATGAACCACGACATTACTCTCAACCCAACTAAAATAATCACCTCGAGGTACTTTTCTTGTATGAAGCACACCCTTCCCAATTTGACTCTTTCCTGCAAGCTTCACTCCATCCCCCTGAACATAATCTAGTCCAAAATCCACTGTCCCCTTCAGATACTAAAGAACATGCTTTGTAGCCACCTAGTGCACTCTCCTAGGATCTACCATAAGATGACTAAGTGTGTTTACTGTAAAACATATATCTGGCCTGGTGTTGACGAGATACATAAAAGATCTAATCAGCGGACGATAACGAGTAGGATCCACCAACATAGAATCCGAAACATGAAGCTTCTTCCTGTTGGTGACCATGGGCATGGACATTGGTTTACAGTCCCCCATGTGAAATATTCTAAGTATATCAACTGATTACCTCCCTTGTCTGAGGAATATATCCCTCCTCCCGCCACACGAGTTGTATGTTAAGTAAGGAAGATGATTCTAAGGATGCAAATTAGAGACAATACAGTTCAATGATTGGAATTTTACTCCATGTGATAGCTTCTAGGCCATATGTAATGCAAGAAGTTGGACAGGTTGCAAGGTTTCAAGAAACACCAAAGGAATCACATGTTATGGAAGTGAAGAGGATATTTAGATACCTCAAAGGTACATAAGAGTTTGGATTATGGTATCCAAAAGGGAAGGATCGACCTATTGTTTCCTACATAGATGCAGATTGGGCAGGTTGTATTGATGATAGAAGAACTACAAGTTGAGCATCTATCTACTTGGGTGAGTGCATGATATCATGGTTAAGCAAGAAACAATCATTAGTTTATTTTTCCATAGTAGAGGCATAATACATTGCAGTAATAATATGTTGTACTAAATTTCTTTGGATGAAGCAGAATTTGCAGGATATACAAGTAAAGTATGATGAGCCATTTTCAATACTTTTTGATAACATCACCACCATCAGTATATCCAAGAATCCAATGATGTATTCTAAGACAAAGCATATTCCAATCAAGTATCATTTTCTCTGGGAATAGGCTCCAGAGAAGAAAACCAAGCTAGAATATGTCAGGACAAAATAAAAGATTGCAAATATCTTCACCAAACCACTTGTAAGGGAAAATTTTGAGTATCTGCAACAAAATCTTGGAATAGTTTCTACCCCATAGTGATCCACATGAAATCAAACTTAACAATATAGGGGGAGAGAAATAGAAGTCTTGAATATTTCTATTAAAGAATTATTTTGAATACTTTTCGTATACATTAGAGAGTTACATGTGGAACCACCATGAAGAGAAAGTTTAGTAAAAACAGTAGAGAACTATAGACAGGGGGAGTATCCCCAAGAGGAGGATTACCCTTTGCCATTGATTTCAAAGGGAGATATATGTAGCAAGGCATGGAGATAGAGAGAGTAACATGCAGACATAGCAAACAATTATCACAGGGGGAGCATGGGAATAAGTGTTATCATGCCTAAGTGTTGCCATAAATGCCAAAGGGGGAGATTGTAAATAGTTTGATTGTCATTTATTTCAACCCTTGAAGAATCCTCAATGGTGTCATTTTTGTACTTGAAGTTGATTAAGGAATTTGTACAAGAAGTACAATGTAATTCTAGGGAATACTATCATAGATGTATAGTACATTTCATTCCATTTTCGGTGAGATGTGGAACACCACATGGTTCCTCACAATTAGGGAGATATGGCCTTGTAAAGTTAGAATACCAAAAGAGTGATCAAGAAGCCCCTAGTTAGTTACAAGTCTTAGTCAAAGGGTAAAGTGGTTGCAACAAGAAATCCCTAAATTAAGGATTGAGGTTACTATGAAAAAGTATATAAACACCTCAAGGAGTCATTCACAAGTACACTCACAAACTCATTCATTGATTATCTATCTTGTGAACTAGTGATATTTT
The DNA here is from genome assembly GCA_900067695.1 of Picea abies. Taxonomy (NCBI): domain Eukaryota; kingdom Viridiplantae; phylum Streptophyta; class Pinopsida; order Pinales; family Pinaceae; genus Picea; species Picea abies. The sequence goes on from CBVK0100568645.1 coordinate 14,893, forward strand.
TCTAAGGTTGTGATGACATTTTTCTGAGGTAGCAAAGGAGGTTCGAAGGTGAGAGTCTCAGGGTTGCAACAAAACCAAGTTTCTGGGGTATTCGTGGGTTGTAGGTCAGTAGGTAGCAAATTTATGTGAGTTTTAGTGGAGGAAAGCACAATTATATGTGGGTTTTATAAGAGGAAGTTGGGTATCTGTGAAAATCTAATGAAGGTTTGATTATATGTTGGTACCAGGTCCCTAAAATACTGAAGGAAGTCGACAGATCAACATCTAAGAGTTTCAGGCTAGCTACAGAGGTATTGGTATTGTTGTATACTTGTTTTGATGGTTACTCCTTGTCATGATATGGTGTATGTTTGAGGCATACTTGGTATGATTGGTTTGGTATTTGGATATGGCATATCTTGGGTTCTTGGCTAAGTGATGAGAACTCTTATATCTAGTTCAATATATGCCATGGTCCTTATAGTTCTTATCTTTGAGTTGATTGTATATGGTTGAGGCATATTCATGTTGTATGGTGGAATATGCATGAGGGGAATGCATTGGTTCTTTGAGACACTTCATTGATGATATGGTACAGATCTGCATATGGTTGATGGTATGGTATATGGTACAAGTTACACATGGTTGATGCTTTAGTTCATGATTCACTATTCTTTATTGATGTATCTTTGGTTCATGATTGATGCATGAGATAGTATCTATGTTGGTATACAATTGATGCATGGTATAGTATAGGTATTAATTGGTTGATGAGCAGATACAGGTTGATGAGACAATGATAGTGACAAAGTGATAGTGATAGAGTGGAAGTGACAGAGACAAAGTGAGAGATAGAGTGGAAGTGGCAGTGGAAGAGTTTGTGATAGTGACAGTTGGTATACACTTATACTTCAGGGTGGTAGGATGGGGCAAGCATAGGTGGTTGTAGCCACCTTTCAATTGGAGTAGGAGAAATCAGGGGGTTGTAGCCTTCTTTTATTTGTACCCATAGAATTTAGAGGGTTGTAGCTTCCTTAAGTTTGGAGCCTACGAATAGGGGGTTGGAGCCTCCTTCCATTTGTAGCTGGAGAATCAGGAAGTTGGTGTTTCCAATGAATGTATTCTTTTGATATATAAGAAAAACATTATGTAGTTTTCTCCCATTTGGGTTTCCACATAAATTCTTGTGTACTATGTATATATTGTGATGTGATGATTTTTATTATTATACTGGTGATGATATATTCAATGCTAATGATAAAATACTGAATATTGTTGAAGAATATATTGTGGTTAAAAGTACTAAAATTGCTCATTACTGATTCAACCCCCCTCTCAGTAATCAAACATTGAGCGCTATGGGGAGGAGAGAGGATACATAACGATGAAGGATGTGGATAATAATCTATGATGACGGGAAAGTGATGGAGGTGAAGTAAAAAACACTTCATGTGACAATTTAACGTCACAAGTAGCAACGAGTGGAAACATGACATCAACTCCAAACATGCGTACATCACAAGATAGTACACTCAATATGAACATCTTAGAGGGTGGAGATACTTGTAAATTCTAACCTTGTACAATATCTACTGCAAACTGATATTCAGAAAAGAACAGAAAAGATACAATGGCAAATACAAACATTACA
>CBVK0100568646.1:0-21053 GCA_900067695.1 Picea abies
CGCTGCCCCCGAACCCCCGCGCGGGGGGCTCCGCCCCCCCTCTTACCCCCTTGCGCGCCCGGCGTAGGTGCTCAGACACTACTACTCGTGCAAAGAATATAACACATACCCAACAATACTCAAATCGCAAGGAGAGGGAATCGATCAGGTCAAGGAAAAGGTCCTCATATAAGACTACCATGCATGTGATAGATATAGAACATGTATCAAGAGATAGAACAACAAGGAATCACAATCAAGAGTATGATTAGGCTTTTGACATTGGTTTTGGTGAGAGGTAAGACCAAGAGAGGACTTGGTATAAAACAATCTAAAGAGGTTCAAGGATAGGCTCGCAGGAAAGGTGGGTGTGAAATCCTCGGTGCTTCATACCTCAAGGAAACTGCAACTGAGGGTAATCTGCTTCCCAATAAGGGCAAGCCTGGAAATAATCAAGGTTAAGGTTGTGGACAAGGATCAATAGACTTCTCCATATGCCAATCAAGGTTGGAGAATTCACGCAAATGAAGTGTCTCTACAAACCTTCTCCTTCAAAACAGAAGAAGGATATCAACCATGCGACCAAAATAAGACTTGCCAAGACATAATCAATATATTCCCTTCCTTTAATCCAATTTAGAAGAGATTGTTAGGTTTATTCAATGATAACATGGTGGGTGTAGATGAATGTCCTGAAATTATATGTACCAATTCGAAAAAAAATATTAAGATCAACATGTGACAGTATAAAATTTGAAGACATTAGCATAGCATGCCAACAATAGGATGGAAAATTTGAATTAGTAAATCAGGAAATAATCAATCACAAACTCATTCAATACATGCAATAGAACACCAAACCTTGCAGCCACGTATTATCATCAAGCACTTTGGAATCAACAAAAGTTTGAAGCTAAGGCCTTAATTCCGTCATAAAACTGTCAACGAAACATCATAGGTCTGTTGGATATTTGGTGTTGTCATTGATGTCAAAAGGGGGTCAATATGGTCAACATGGTTAATATGGTATTGAGATAGAATTTTGGTCAGAGTGTTATGAAGTTTCCATTGAGGGATAACATGGTCTATAAATTTTTCCATGTTGAGAGCTTCATTAATGTCCATGTATTCACATCAATGTTCCAACAAAAAGTATATTGTTCATCCTTGAAGATATCATAGAATAATTTTACAATTAAATTTTTTCTAGTGTTATACCCATGTCCTTACCATCTACTGAAAAAATGAATACAACTTTGGCACAAATTGATTCCTCCGATCATTGTGTTAGTGTTGTTATAACAACAGTCACAGGGTTTAACACTTCAATCTATGACACGGATTAAAAATTTCCCTCCAAACCATATCTCAAACTATGTTTATGTCTACTCCATTAAGTCCGTCAACTTAAGTGCCCAAATATAATTCACTTACATCCATTATTGTTGAGAAAAATAATATATGAGTCTGCTCCCAAATCAAATGAAAATGATTGAAAACAGGTGAATTAATTCCCATCTAACCATCATAAGTTCACTGTGATAATTATATCACTAGACCAAGCTACATGAATTGTCAAGATTAGAAATCAACATCAATCATCGGATCAGAATGAGAGAATGATCATATGGCTTGAATTGATTTCTCATATTGAACTAGCACAATCGTTCATTACCAAGCTCGAACCTGAAATTTATATTAAGTCAAATTTAATAATCCACATGTCAGTATGAAGTTTTTTCATATTTTGGGTTGGGATTAATTCAAGTGCATCTTTCAAACGCGAAATGAATAAGGACCTTCCAATCAATCATTGATTAAGACCCAACCATCTATTTTTTTAAATTCCAAAATAGGCTTTGTTTGCGCTCGCTCTCAGTCACAAGACAAGGGCATATGGAATACGAGGCCGTGATAGGTTAGAAGTGCTAATTGAGTTAAAACCTAGTCACGATATATGGTCACTAGGTGAAATGAAGTGCCTATGGGATAAAACATAAAACAATCCATGCACCTTATGTATCTATCTATTAGTCATAAAGGTGTGGTCATATGAAAAATAAAGGGGGGTCACAAGCTAGCACCTGTCCAATTCAAGAATAGGAAAATGCAACATAAAACTCACTTAATCTTGAATATGATCTATAGGAGGAATTAAAATGCAACGAAAGCATGGGATCAAAATAGAGAAGTCGATCCATGCATGCGATCGACTTATAAGGAACTATAAAAATTGATTAAGATAATTAATTCCTTAGGGTCATGTTTATTCAAGAATTGTTATAAAAATAATAGATAGTTTTTAGTACCCAACCATTCCACTGCTACAAGACCTTTTGGTACGTGAAAGGATAAAATATGAATAAATTACAAGGTATTTTAACTCTTTTAAAATTAAACCAAACATTCAATGACAAAATATCATCATTATAGTTAAATAAATGAAAGGGTGCAATGGTTCATTGTTAAAGGAAACAATGGTTCATTTTCATACATGTTGTAATAATATATAAATAAAAAGGTTTGGTGAAAGGAATATGAAAAATCTTTTTGGTCTAATTCAGAAGATATAAAACATAGATAGAGTCCAAGCAAGAGCCTGAAATATTAAAATGAAGTGAGGGTGGAAAGGAGGAGCAAGGGAGGATTGGATTCCTCTATAGGTTGAAGCCTGAAACAGGGAGTTGCAACATCCTCAAGTTGGTTCTTGAAAAACATAGGATTGGAGTACTTTATAGGTTGGAGTTTGATCTACAAGGAGTTGGTGCTTCCTCAAGTTGGTGCTTGGAAAACAGGGGATTGGTGTCTCCTTGAGTTTGTTCTCAAAACAAGAGAGATTGGTGTCTCTTGCAAACTAAAACTTATAATTGAATTATAATTTTTATGATTGTTACATTTAATTTTAGTTTTCTGTACATTCTTGTTGATAAATGGTATGGTTTATAAATTAAAAATTAAAGAATTAATTTAATTTGTGAAAAAAAAAACAATATTGATTCACCCCCACTCTCAATATTGAACCAAATTCCAACAATTGGTATCATAGTGGGTTACTTCACCACAATCTAACCACTTGAAGGAAGATTATGAGAAATCCAATGGATCAACAAGAAAGAATGTCCTCCAATAGATAACCTTTGTTCAAAGGAAATTATTATCAATTTTGGAGTATAAGGACAAGAAGTTACCCGATGGATCTTGAATGTGATGATTGGCTATTTGTGGTAAATGGTTACACTGCACCAACTATTGCACCTTCATGTGTTTCTACAAAGAAACTCTGCACCTTCAGATGCTAATACAATTCTAGGTGGATTAGCAAACCCCACATTTGTAAAAGTGATGCATTGTAAATCAACAAAATAAATTTGGGACAAACGTAAAATCAACTATGAAGGAGATGGAAAAGTTAAGCAAGAAAAACTTCAAACATACAGAGGGTAGTTTGAAAGAGGAAGAAAACAATGAAAAATATTTTCAAGGAGTGGATGAAATATTCAATTCAATCAAGCATTGGGAGAAGAGTTAAAAGACAAAATTACTATCCAAAAGGTGTTGATATAATTACCAATGAGATATGATGCCAAGGTATTTACCTTGGAATATCGAGAAGACCTCAAAAAACTTACTATGGATGAACTTCATGGGATTCTTATAGCCTATGAAATGAGCAATAAAAGTCATCAAAAAGGGAAACAACCTTCAAAGCATCAAAAGAAACAAATAACCATGAGCATGTGCCAAATGAAAACCACTCAGACATATCAGATGAAGAAGAGGAAGATTTGATAAGGAAACTCTAGAAAGGGTCTGAGAAATATAAAGGGAAGCTACCCTTTAAGTTCTTCAATTGTGGAAAAGTCGGGCATTTTTCCTCCAAATTTCCCTATCTCAAGTAGGTGGATAGTGATGATGAATATACTTATAATGATAAAGAACTTAAGAAAAGAAAAACTAGAAACAAGAAGAAATTATACAAGAAAAATAAAAACTTCTACTCCAAAGAAGACAATAGTTCATCTGACATGAGTGAAGATGACGAGACAAAACTTTTATTTATGGGCATAGAAACTCAAAATAAACTTGTTGATGATAATAAAGAAAAATCTTAAGTTTAAGGAGAAGTACACCTTGAAGGAGAACTTATTAGTGCTCTTGAAGAACTAAGAAAATATTAAAAGAAGAACAAATCATTAAAATAACAACTATTAGAATATGAAGGAAAACAAAAATCAAGAGAAAATGAAGTTTCAATAACCATGAAGGAATCAAAACAAGTAATTATTGACTTAAAGACTCAACTTCAAGAATCCAAACTAATTGAAGATTTCATAAGTAAACAACTCAATGAAAAACAACGAGACTGTGAAAAGCTAGAAGCTGAGGTTGTTTTTCTAAAAAGAGAACTTGAGAAAGGAAATAATCAATTAAGATTTGAAAAAAATTCAAGAATCTTAGATGATATTGTTAATAGTCTAAGATCATCAAGCAATAAGTCAAGTCTGAGTTATGATCAAAATAATTCTAACAAAGGATCTAACTCTACATCTCAACAAACTGATAAAAACCCAAAAAGTTATGCAATTGCCCTTCAAAGATCTTTCAAAATGGAAGAAAGAAAAATAAAGACAGATTCTAATCAACATAAATATTCTCTTCCTTCAAAATAAAATGAATACATAAGAAATATAACTACAAGAAGAACTCCCCCCAAAAGGTATCAACATCTCTTCCTTGGCTGCTGCTTCTCTTGCAATAATTTTGGGCATAAATCATTACATTGTAGAGCTTATGGAACAACAAGAACAATAAGAACAAGATAACATAAAATATAATTCATTATCTTCACTGCAAAATTACAATGTTGAATTCCACAAATGAAATAATTATAGTCACAAATCTAGTGATTGTAGACTACCAAAGCATCCCATAAAAACCTCCAAAATTCAAGAAGAAAATCATGTGAAGACATGGGAAAATAAACAAATGCAAGAAAAGGAAACAGAGTGTAAGGTAGCCTTATATGCTAAATAAAAAAGGAGTCAATGGTATATTGACAGTGGATGTTCAAAGATATGACTGGAGATCAAGACAAATTCCTCAATCTGAAAAGGAAAGAAAAATGAAGTGTTGCATTTGGAGATAATGTTTTTGCCAATATACTTGGAAAGGGCATAGTCGGTCTAAGAAATAATAAAGATAAAGCAAATAATGTGCTAATAGTTGAAAATTTGAAGCCTAATCTCCTCAATGTGAGCCAAACATGTGATCAGGGGGACATGCTCATATTTGAATCTCAAAAATGTGAAATTAGAAAAGAAGACTTAGGAAAATTAGTGGTTGTTGCACCAAGAACACCAAGCAATGTTTTTATCTTAAACATAGAAGATAAAGAAAAATGTTGCATGTGCCAAATAGATGAAAGTTGGCTATGGCACAAAATAATTGGACATATAGGTTTTGACAATTTGATAAAAGTCAATAAAAAGGAAGATATGAGAGATATGCCAAAGATTATTAAACCTTCAAATTCTATATGTAGGCACTACCAACATGGAAAGGAAACAAGAGTAAGATTCAAGACAAAAGAATATTGTACATCAAAACCATTATAACTTGTTCACACTGACCTTTGTACCAAAAATAACTAAAAGCATGCAAGGTGAACATTACTTCATTTTATTCATAGATGACTATACAAGGATCACTTGGGTATCCTTTCTCAAAGAGAAATAAGAAGCATTCAATAAATTCAAAGCCTTCAAAGCACATGTTGAAAATGAGACTGATATCAAAATTAAGTGCTTAAGATTAGACAATGGAAGGGAATTTACCTCAGTTGAGTTCAATAATTTTTGTGAAACTCATGGAATTAAAATACAATTTTCAGCTTAAAGAACTCCTCTACAAAATGGAGTTGCCGAAAGGAAAAATAGAACTATCCAAGAAGCAACCAGAACTATGTTAAATGAAGCCAAACTCCTAGATATCTATTGGAGAGAAGATGTGTATACAATAGTGCACATACTTAACATAGCTCAACTTAGATTTAAGCATGACAAGACACCATATGAGTTGTGGTTTGGCAGACCAACATCAACCAAACACTTCAAAGTCTTTGGGAGAAAATGCTATATAAAAAGAGATGATCATAATCTACAAAAAAATGATTCCAAATCAGATGATGGTATATTTCTTGGTTACTCATGCAATAAAAAAGCCTACAGATGCTACAATCTGAGATTGCACAAAATTGTGGAAAACACAAATGTAAAAGTGGATGACCTAAAATCAAGAAGAATCAAATTTCAAGATAATTCACAAGTGGATGAAAGAAGAAGAAATAATGATGATGAAGAAGAAACTAAAAAAATACCCAGAAGAAGAATCACAAAGTGAATAAGAAAACGAAGAGGAAGCATCACCAAGACATAAGTCAAAAGCACCATCAAGAAGAGAAAAAATATATCATCCTAAAAGTCAAATCATAGGCAACACAAGTGTTGGAGTTGAACCAAGAAGAAGGATAACATATGTATCAGAACAAACAATGCTCTCCCTAATAGAACCCAAAACATTTGCAGAAGCTAGCAAATATGAATATTGGATTAAAACCATGAATGAAGAGCTTGATCAAATAGAGAAGAATCAAACTTGGGAACTTGTCCCAAGGCCAAAAGTAAAAAGTGTGGTAGAGACCAAGTGGATTTTTAAAAATAAAGTTAATGAAGATGGTAAAATTATAAGGAATAAAGAAACATCAATGTGCAAAGAATATGCACAAGTAGAAGGGATTGACTTTGAGGAAACATTTGCCCCAATAGCCAAATTAGAAGCTATCAAAATTTTCTTGGAATTTGCATGTTTTAAAAACTTCAAAATATATCAAATGGATGTCAATTCAACATTATTAAATGGAAATCTAGAGGAAGAAGTTTATATAGAACAACTTGAAGTATTTATATTATCAGAAAATAAAGACTATGTCTGCAAATTAAAGAAAGCATTGTATGGTCACAAGATCCCAGGGCATGGTTTTCAAGACTTGATAATCATCTACAAGGACAAGGATACAAAAGAGGAGCCACTCACAACAATTTGTACATTAAAATTTAAAATTGGAAAATGATTATTGTTGTAGTATATGTGGATGGTATCGTATTTGGAAGTAATCTAAATCCTCCAAGAAAGAAATTTGCTACAAAAATGCAAAAATAATTTGAGATGTCAATGCTCGGTGAACTAACATTCTTCCTAGGATTACAAGTTTCACAATCAGACAAAGGCATATTCATATCTCAGACCAAATACATTAAAGAAATGTTGAATAAATTTCAAATGGAAGATTATAAACCTAAGATCACTCCTATGTATACATGATGCAAACTTAGAAGAGATGATGAATCACTAGAAGTAGACCAAACCATGTATAGACCAATGATTGGTAGCCTATTATATGAAAGAACAACAAGACTTGACATCATGCAAGACGTAGGATTAGTGTCTAGATTTCAATCTGCACCTAAAGAGACACATATGAAGGAAATTAAAAGAATTTTTAGATATCTCAAAGGCACCTTGGATTTTGGGCTATGGTTTCCAAAAACATAAGACTTCACATTAACTACATATATTGATGCAGACTGGGCTGGAAGTGTGGATGATAGAAATAGCACTAGTGGAGGAGCATTCTTCCTAGGAAAATGTCTTGTGTCATGGCTGAGTAAAAAACAACCCTCTATATCATTATCTACAATAGAATCTGAATATATTGTAGCTACCTCCTGCTGCACTCAACTAATTTGGATGAAACAAATTCTAGAAGACTTACAAATAAAGTATGATCATCCAATTCTTTTTAACTGTGACAATACCAGTGCTATAAACCTTTATAAGAATCTTTTCATGCACTCAAAAACCAAGCATATCCCAATTAAATTTAATTTTTTATGGGAACATGTTACTCAAAAAGTTGTTAAAGTGGAACATGTGGATACTAAAGAACATATTGCAGATATATTCAAAAGCACTTTACCAAAGAGTACTTTTGAATACCTTAGACAAAAATTGGGGGTAATCTCCATATCTAATTAAATTGCACAAGATTCATAAAAAAAACCATTGCTATCAAAGGGGGAGAATACACATTAAAACTTAATTGAAAATAAGGGGTATTTACTTTGTTGCCATCAACACCAAAGGGGGAGAATGTTGAATATTTGGTGTTGTCATTGATGTCAAAAGGGGGTCAGTATGGTCAACATGGTTAGTATGGTATTGAGACAGAATGTTGGTCAGAGTGTTATGAAGTTTCCATTGAAGGATAACATGATCTAAAAAAATTTCAATGTTGAGAGCTTGATTATTTTCCATGTATTCACATCAATGTTCAAACAAAAAGTATATTGTTCATCCTTGAAGATATCATGGAAGAATTTTACAATTAAACTTTTTCTAGTGTTATGCCTATGTATTTACCATCTACTAAAACAATGAATAAAACTTTGGCACAAATTGATTCCACATATCATTGTGTTAGTGATAAAATAACAACAATCACAGGGTTTAATACTTTGATCTGTGACAAGGATTACCAATTTCCCTCCACAACATATCTCAAAATGTGTTTATGTATACTAAATTACGTATTTCAACTTAAGTGCCCAAATATAATTCACCTACATCCATTACTGCCGAGACAAATAATATATGAGTCTGCTCTTGAATCAAATGAAAATTATTGAAAACTGGTGAATTAATTCCCATTTGACCATCATAAGTTAACTGTGATTGTTAGATCACTGGACCAAGCTATAGGAATAATCAAGATTAGAACTCAACATTGATCATTGGATCAAAATGAGAGCACGATCGTATGGCTTGAATTTATTTTGCATATTGAACTAGCACGATCGTTAATTACCAAGATCAGACCCGAAAGTTATATTAAGTCAAATGTAATAATCGACGTGTCAGCATGAAGTTCTTTCCCATTTTTGGTTGGGATTAATTCGAGTACATTTTTCAATGTGAAATGAATAAGGACCATCCAATCAATCATTGATTAAGACCCAACCATTGATTTGTTTAAATGCCAAAAAAAGTTTTGTTTGCGTTCGTTCTCGGTTACAATACAAGGGCATATGGAATACGAGGTTGTGATAGGTTAAAAGTGCTAATCGAGTTAACACTTGGCCATGATATATGGTCACTTGGTGAAATGAAGTTCCTACAAGATAAAACACAAAACAAGCCATGTGCCTTATGTATCTATCTGTTGGTCACAACGTTGTGGTCGTATGAAAAAAAAAGGGGGTCATAAGCTAGCACATGTCCAACTCAGGTACAGGAAAATGCACCAGAAAGCTAACTTGAGCTTGGATCTGATCTATAAGAGGAATGCAAATGCAACAAAATCATGTGATCAAAATAGAGAATTCAATCCATGCATGTGATTGAATTATAAGGAACTATAAAAATTGATTAAGATAATTAATTCCTCAGGGTCACAGTTTATTCAAGAACTATTATAACGATAATAGGAATTTTTTAGTACCCAACCATTCCATTTTTGTTACAAGACCTTTTGGTACGTGAAAGGATAAAATTTGAACAACTTACAAGGGATTTGAAGTCTTTTAAAATTAAACCAAACATTCAATGATAAAATATATTCATTATTGTTAAATAAATGAAAAGGTGCAATGGTTTGTTGTTAAAGGACACAATGGTTCACTTTCATACTTGTTGGAATACTATATAAACATAAAGGTTTGGTGAAATGAATATTCCTCTATGGTCTAATTCAGAAGATCTAAAACATAGACAGAGTTCAAGGAAGAGCCTGAAACATTCAAATGAACTGAGGGTGGAAGGTAGGAGCAAGGGAGGATTGGAGTTCTCTACAGGTTGAATCCTGAAACAAGGAGTCACAACTTCTTCAAATTGGTGCCTGGAAAACATAGGATTTGAGTCCTTTACAGTTTGGAGCCTGATCTATAGGGATCTCATGCTTCATCAAGTTGGTGCTTGGAAAACAGGGGATTGGTGTCTCCTTGAGTTGGTGCTCAAAAGAAGAGAGATTGGTGTCTCTTGCAAACTAAAACTTGTAACAGAATTACAATTTTTATGATTGTTACATTTAATTTCAGTTCTCTGTACATTCTTGTTGATAAATTGTATGGTCCATAAATTAACAATTAAAGAATTAATTTAATTTGTGAAAAAATAAGAAACACTGATTCACCCCCCCTCTCAGTACTGAACAACATTCCAACAAGGTCAAGAAACATCATGAAGAAATTTGAAATCATTAGACCAAAAGGAATAATCAACACCAACCAAATATAGTCATCAATCAAGATTAAAACCCCAACTCCCTCATGGTACACAAAGAAATAGAATTAGGCTCGAGCAATAAAGGATTAGGAAATAGGTTTGAAATTATAGTAGGGGGTCCCTTTCCTTTCGCTTGTAAAATCAAAAGTAAAGGGGGGTTGTTGCAGCCACAACAAAACCTTCATTTTAAAGCTTGGGTTGGGAAGAGAAATACTTCTCTATAATTTTAACGGCTTGGTCATAATCTGCAAGAAGGGATCCTACCTCTTCTATATTTTGTTTAGATGTATCACAACCCCTTTTATTTTCGTCTGATCTTAGTTGGCTTTGATATTTGAGAGATATAGTTCTAATTCCCTTAACTCTCGATTGATTATGAATTTGCGATGCATTACCAAGTTTTATTTTTCTTTTTAACATATCTCTTTGTAGTTGTTGTTACTATGGTGCTTGGATATTAGTGATATATTTCTCTTTGTGTATGGAAATAAGATCCAAAACCCCGATTTATAATGGTTCTATATCCATACCTTAAAGTATTCCATCTTCTTTTGAGTTCTAGAGGTCTGCCTCCTCCACATCCATATTTTTTTTCTTGGGAATGTTGGCTTTATTGCTTGTAATTAGCATCTCTGGATCTATTTTTTTTGGAATTTGTGATCCTCTACACTAGCAAGTGATTAGTTGTTATCATCCTTGTTTCCATATAATATTTCACATGATTGAGGCTTGCTTCCCTCTAAATCACAAGAGCCTTGAATTTGTTGTTGTTGTTGTTTGTAGAAGCAATAACATGGGTTAGATTATAGTTTTTCCTACCTGATTTTTTCTTGCTAGGGACATTTTTGGAGCCTTCTTGGTATGATGATTCATTCCCTTTATCCTTTTTCTCCTTGAATTTAGTGGGAAATACCTAAAGAGGTGGCCATGTTCATGGAACTTCCAGCAGTGAAAGGGAATGTGCTCGTAGTCAAGAGTTTGAACCCACTCTAAATATTAAAAGCTAATGCTGATGGATTTTGGCAGTGCCCCTGCCACATTCTCATATACACATATTCTAGCATAGGATGTGTATTTTCATGTCTTGGTGACTTCATGTCTTGGTGAATAAGTATGTGAATTCTTTGAATATGTGTTTCTTGTCCTCTGTGTAAGAATATATCACTGTAAAAAAAACCTTTCGATCTTAATTTTAGATATATTTTTCCTTTTTATCTCCATATCGAGTTCACCCAACCCATGAGGTATTTTTCAAAAGGGACAAATTCCCATGAACTTTCCAATTATCTCATGGTCCTTCATATATTAAATGTAGTTTCCAATGTTAAGAGAGGTACCACATACCTCATGACCTCATGTTTTCCTTAGTATTGTCTAGGAATCCATTCTGTAGCTTATTGGTCTTGCCTTTTCCTTTCTCGTTCTCCTTATCAGAGTCAATCCTCTTCAAGGGATCTTTCCCGCCCCACCTATTTCATTTGAGGGTTGACATGGAGTGGCCTATCCCATGACAATGTCATTGAAGGACCTCCTTCTAAGACCCGGTTGTGAGGGCACTACAATTACACTTAAATTAGGTAGTCTATTGCAAAAGACAAAGCCTTGAAACATTTAGAAATCATCTTGAAATATTATTTCATTGCATAATGGTAACATTTCTCTTTTTTTTATACAATATATAATATATTATAAGGAATGGAATGCATACACATCTTTAAGTTATAAAAACTAAAAATTAAAAAAATTAACAAGTGTAAAAATAAATGAGTACATTTCCTTATACTTAATTGAATGAGATTTTATGTCTTACTATATAATTGAAACGTTAGAAATTCTTCATGGCCGTGATTATCACTATGAAGAGATTAGATGTTGTTATACACATAATATAAATTTAAATTTAAATGAGTGTAAAATGATTAAATGTAGATTTGTGTATCTGAAAAGGTGTTTAATTTTCAAAAATGAATTTTTCTGTATCATTAATATCAAATAAGAGGAACTTTTCTAAACCAAAAGATACAAAACTAGCAATAAAACTTGGACAAAGAAGGTGAAATATTAAATATATTCTAAACATATATAAAATAATATTTTGACAAAAATATAAAAATACCATGAAAACTATGAAATAATAATAATAATTATTAATATTATTATTATTATTTTAATAATTTTATTTTTTTAATAAAAAATTGGAAAATTTATATTAATAAAAGATGTATAAAATAACAGAGAGTTACAAAGACTTAAAAAAAATGCTTCCAGAATTACAAAATATGCTCTGATGTCATTGTCTACTAACAATAGACTTCTCCTAACCATGGAATTTCTAGTTTTCAGAGTTGCATAATTTCCCTTATTTACTATGTAAAAAGTCCCTAAGATACATAAACAAAAATAGAACATAATCATCCATCCCATTCTCCTCCACCGGTGTTGGGGCATTCGGTTCGAGTTGCGCTGGAGCTTCTCCTGAAGACGAAGTAGCTTCAAAACTTTCAATGTTGATTACTAGTCCTGTTGCCTTACTAGTCCCGAAGAGACAAAGATGCCAACTGACTGAGGAGGGAAGAACACTTGTCTTTGAGGAGTTGGACTCTTCTATTGCATTAATCAAATGTGTTTGAACACCATGATACTGTATTTGCAGAGAGAGGGCTTGATTGTGTATTTCATCAAGTTCAGCTTCCAGAACTTGGTCGAATACTTGGGCTAATTAGTAGCCTATGTGGAAATAGACGTGTTATGCAATTAAGTGTTTGTCCACTACACTATCATCCCAAGGATTGGTAGTGAGTAGAAATTATATATAAAAGTAATTATGCACCACATTGTTAAAAATTATATATAAAAGTAATTATGCACCACATTGTTAACCTAAGCATAGGAAATAGAGGCTAGTGGAACATTAACAATTTATCTTCAATAAGGTAGATGTTGTAGACACTTTTTGGGATAATTTTGATGTGTTACTAGTTCTAGAAAAATGGGAGTGTGGAAGAAGAGAAATATATGATGTACCTAAGTTTATATTAGTCTATTTGGAATCTCAAGGATTATTTTTGAGTATGGCTATTTGGGAGCATAGCATTTTATATCCATGAATGTTATGAAAATAAGGTAGATGCTATTCTATTAATATTAATAAACAAATTTTCATAAAAAAATTGAATTGATATTAATAGATAATTTTTATTCTTGAAGTGAAGAGAGGTATGGACAATATTTACAGTGTTTTTTGTTGTTTTTTTTTTTTACCAAATTTTAGGGTTAATATGACAAATATATAATAGGTACAAGGGGAAAACCACATAGTCCACAATCTAGGTTAAACTCACACACACACACACAAAAGTAGAAAATATAAAAAATGGTTTCACACATGCCCTTCCTAGGAATACTCTTGCATCATAACCTCATCCCACATCATCAGTCATTGAGACAATTGTATAATAGTCTCTATGTGTTATTTTCTATAGTAGAATCATTTTCAATCTTATCCATAAATGGGATTTAAGAATGTAATGTTAAAATTTCTAATGATGATAGTTGCTTAAGGTAAGAGCATCTATGAAAGGACTAGGTATGCATGTAGAGGAAGAGTTGAGAGGGAAGTCAAATAAAATTTTATACGTATAGGGTTCATGTGCACAAGAGGTTAGGCACATATAACATAGGCACCTAGAAAAATGAGAACATGATAAAGAAACGAAGATGAGGCATAGAACTATAGAAACTTGCATGGATTTTTGCATTAGGGAAGTTGATGCGGTGTGCATCAAAGGTGAAGTGTCAAGAACAAGGATAGCAGTACCATTATAATCGTTATGGTCCACAACCCAAGAAGACAATGCATTTTAGACTATTACAATGGTTACACCCATGAAGGAATGAAGATTCAATGAGGGCGATGAAAAGTTGTATCGATATCAAGTATCATAACAAATAATTAAACCTGGGCCAATGGGTTATGTGTCCATCATGATTCAACTATTCCAATTTGATGTGATTTCAATTATGTTTAATATAATTTAGAAGAAACAAAAGAATAATATAAATAATTTCAATTATATAATATAAATGAAAAAACAAAAAATGCAATCCAACCAAGCAGGGAAATTAATTTCAAACACACAAACAATTAATGTTCAAAGGAATGCAATAAAATGTTACAATAAGTCATTGAAAAATAAGTTAGTTCACCAACCAAGTCATCCTCAAAATTTTCCTATAGTTTACTCATTTGTCCAATGATTTATAGGAATGCAAGTGTCCATAATATATTTATGGGCAACTTGATCTTCCATCTTCCATCTACTCACTTTTATTTATGTGAGTTGTGTCCAAGATGCTATCACCAAATGACTATATTGGAAATAGGTATATTCAAGAATAAAATCTCTATAGATAACATAATCACACTATTTTTTCACTTTTTCAAAAATGTGACCCCTCACAACCATGTCGCCAATCTAATATGTGTAATCTCCATCTTGATACAACTGCACCAACTTGATTTTAATTTATGTGGATCACATCAATTAGTAGGTGTTGAAATTATGCTTATACTAATAGGGGGTGGGGGGTGAATCAATATAAGATACTTTTTAATTTAATTGAACATTCATCAATCACTCATTAACTTTAAACTGTAAATACATGTAAACTCAAATCACAGTACATAGAGTTTAACTTGGAAACCCATGCGGAAGAAAACCACAAAAACTTATCTCTATAATAATAATAATAATAATAATATATTTTTAAGGTCACAACCAAGCTACACCAAATTGATGTATGAGACCCCCCTGTTTGTGGGACAAGGGACCCCCCTCCACCCAACGATTTGACTGGTAAAGTCTACAGAGGTATACATACCCTACCCCCCTCTAGATTTGAACTTGTGACCTCTTAAGAGGAAACACATGTTCTTAACCATTAGGCCCACTTAGGCTGTATAAATGTTTGTAGGAACCAACCTATTGTTACAAATCTTGTAGGAACCAACCTATTGGAGAAACAAATCTCCTTAGTTGAGAACCAACTCAACAAGATATTGTGTAGGCACAAACCTACTGGAGACACCAATATCCTCAACTGAGCACCAACTCAACAAGATATTTATGTAGGCACCAACCTACTGGAGACACAAATCTCCTCAGTTGAGAACCAACTTAGTAATGCCTATATAGACACCAATATAATATCTTCATACACATAGTACTTCTAACTTCACATATGTGCTTCATACTTTATGCATTTCACAACATCATCATTCCCTTAACTTGCATGCTCCAATGCCTGTTGGCACAGGGGAAAACCCGGGGTTCAACGCTACAACAACACACCAACAAAACCCTAACTATCGGCCCTTTCGGAAACACCTACGAAGCAGATGAAGTTTCACCTGAGGTAGAGGCAGGGGTGGTTGCAGGACTCAGATGTCTGCAACCTTAGATGGAACACAGATCTGTGATTGTAACACCTTAACAAAGCACTTAGTAATTACAGTTCGTTAATATTCAACCTTAGTTCGCAACACAACTAAACCCTAACAACCGATCAATGCAACATTCACACAGATCCAATGGATTCAAGTACTAAGCATACCAACATAGATGATATCTAGCATTCGTTCACATTATTCAACACTAAGCTATCATATCAGATTCATCTATCATCTAACATCGCACTAAGCATTGAATCACATAAACAAGAGATAAACCAAAAAGCATAAAGAATTCACAACACATGATATACGTGGTTCACCCCCTCTCTGGGGCTATGTCCACCAACTCTTCGTCTTCTTTATTAGCTTCTTTCAATATTCTTACATGCAAAAAGCCTCCAAATCATCTCCGCAAAGGATAAGAGATTTGCGCACCTCACCAAATCCTCCTTCCCCGAGTAGATCTAGGCACAGAGCCTTACAAAACATTTTACAATCGCTTGCACTCAACTCTGCAAGCCTCACACAGTATGCACAAATCCAAATCACACAAATCTACTTTTGCACTTAGCAACAATGGCTCACACTGACTAGTCACTACTTCTTACATCGCCTAGACTTCTATTTATTCATTACAAAATAGGCCTAAGGATGGGTAAACCCATGGGCCAACATCCCCATACCCATTACATAAGACCAAAACCCCAAAAACCCTAAAAAGGGGCCGAGATCCCACGATCTACACTTCGACTTGAGCTCCATCTTTGACATCCTGTCAAAGTCCCAAAATGGTCAAAAATGACCAAGGGTCCTAAAAACTTGGTCAAGGGCCAACAATGCCTCTCTTTGCTTCATACCCTAGACATAGATTCAAACCCTAGTCAAATTTAGCCTTCATTCCCTAGAGAACCTCATATAATCATTCCTAGAATATAATTCTAGACTTGTAGCATCATAACCTCAAAACAACACACTTTTCAACATCATAGACCTTAGTCCTTCATAGTGCACCCTTAAAACTCCAAGAAAAATCCTCTTGCACCCTTAGACCACAGGAATACTCTCCATCTTGTCTTGCATGCATTAAATATATTTTGTGCACCTCATAATTGATATTATTTCTTGTATACTCTTCAAATGTGCACATCTATCCTGCATTTATAGTGTTTTTGTGCTCACTTTTAGGGTCGGCCTGTAAAGACTAGCTAGGACGACCTGGACTTTCTAGGTAGGTTGTTTGAAAGAAAAAATCATATATCCTCATTCATAAGGATTTGGAGGGAGTTCCATATACCATTTTAAGGGTATTGGAATAATATTCCCAACCATATAACCTATGCTCCCATTTGAGCTAGGTATTTAGAGTAAAAATGCCTTCAAATATAGGGTATCCAAATTGAGAATCAAAAATCCAAAAAACATATTTCTAACAATCTCCATATTTCCATATTTATCCTGAACATCTGTAGTATCCCACTGTATTTGACATCAATGAAAACAATATTTACAACAATATACCCCTTTATCATTGATGAAAACACTTAGTCAATTCTAATACTTCTCATGTTTGCAAGTTTCCTTGTGTCCATAATTCTTCCTATTTCTGCAACTTCTCCCCCTTTGACATCAATGGAAAAGGGATGCTCTCCCTGATCTTGTGCTTCCCTTTACTAATGATATGAGAGGGATATCACTCCCATACACCATTTCTCTCCTTTTACTTTATCAATAATGTGTACATTTCTCGGGGTTTTGTTTGTACTTTCCACTAATATTCCTGAACCTACTTTCCTTATTTCACATCCTTTAGAATGAAATGAGAGGTTCTAACCTTCATCAAAAATTTGACCAACACTTAGAATGTTGTGTTTTAACCCTTCAACATACAATAAATTATGTGTTTTAGTCTTTTCATTATCAAGACTAACGATAATTTTTCCAACTATCCTTGCAGAAGCATTATACCCAAAGGTAATGTTGTCTCATTTTTCTTCCTTTAGGATGAGAATTTTTTTTTTATCCCCTATCATGCATTTTGAACAACCACTATCAATGTACCATTGTCTTCCTTTGTCCTGAGAATACATTGTAAGTCCACATTCTTCCTTCTTTGGTTCTTCTTAGTTCCTTTTCCAAACCCTTGTGTATTCTTCTCTATGCTTGGTAAGAACATCTTCTTCCTTGTTTTGTTTAGGAGACTTCATTATGCTTCTTCTACAATCATGTGATATGTTCCCATAGTTATTGCACTTATAACATTTAGTGTCATAATCAATTAGTTATTGCAAATGAATTGTAGTTTCTGTTATCAAACCCATGAGAACTTATGAGTTTGTTTCTCACATAATTATCCTTTGAGGCCTTGTAAGGACCTCTATTTTTGTTTCTCACATGGTCACTTCTTGTATAAGCTCTACAATTTATTTCTTTAGGACCTAAATTGTTGTAAGAAAAATAGTATCCAAGGAATATATTTTGATATCAGGTTGTGAAAGACCTTCTTGGTGGAACATCTCTTTTGAACTCATTATTTTTTATCTTGTGATAAGAATTAGGTTTATACTGATCATCATTTCATTTCCTATTGTTTCTTTCATTTTTGATGGATCCTTTGATAATTTTAGCATAACTATTACGATTTTATTCATTTCCTTTTCTTATGGATTTGTGACCTTAGCGCTTGCATTTCCCTCTAGAGTCTTTTGTTTTTAATCATAGAAAATACATGTAATGATGACCTTTGGAAACTGAGAATATTATCTAATTATTTAGTACTCTTTCTAAACTTCAAGCTTCTATTAAACTGATTATTTATTTTCTCTAGTTCCTTTATTAAAGAAACTATTTAGCTTCTAGATTCTCGCAATTTTCTTCCTTTTCTTTTAGTTGGCTTCTCACCACTTATTCTATCATTTTTTTCTCTTATAGTTGAGTCTTCAAGATGATAACTGTTTTTTATGTTTCATCAAGATCATGATCCTTCTTTTCATATTTCTACAATTTCTTTTTCTTCTTTTTATTCTTTCCCCTAAGTTTGTCTATTTCTTATAATGCACTAACGATTTCTTCTTCAAGATTCATTTCTCCATCAATGTATTCTTCTTATGAATATGAATTTATTTTCTGATTATATTCATTTTCTTCATCAACATGTTTTTTTCCATGGTTATATAGAGAGATTCTTCATCATCATCACTATCATCCCTTTATTTGTATTTTCCACGTCCTCCTTTTAGCTTTCTCACAAATTGTTCTTCTTCTATCTTTGATTCACAACTAGAACAATCATCGAATCTTTCTTCATAAATATTTTTTAGATGATGTACACTACATTACCTTGATAGTCTCATAATATGATAGGCCACTCAAGATGACATCTATTTCTTTTGCATTGTTTTCACTTGAGTCGTTCCCATCTTCATCTGTATAACCTATTGTGATGGATTCCCAGATACCAAACCCAAGGGCCATCAAATATTTCTTCATTCTTATACTCCATGATGCATAGTTTGTTCCATTGAACAAAGGATCTTTGTTTGTAGGGAGACCTTCCTCACAATCCATATGTGCTTGAGATCTTCCTTCTAGTGGTTAAATTGTTTCTAAAGGAACATGCTTTGATACCAATTTTTGAAGTTATGATTATACTAAGGAGGGGTGAATCGGTATAATATACCTTTTACTTTAATTGAGCATTCATCAATCATTCATTAAATTTAAATAGTAAATTCATGTAAACTCAAATCATGGTACACATAGTTTAACTTTGAAACCCTTGTGGAGAAAACCAGAAAACATTATCTTTATAAATTTATGTAGGCACCAACCTACTGCTACAAATATTGTAAGAACCAACCTACTGGAGACACCAATATCCTTAGATAAGAAACAACTAAACAAGATATTGTATAGGAACCAACCTACTGGAGGCACCAATCTCCTTATTTGAGCACCAACTCAGCAAGATATTTATGTAGGAACCAACCTACTGAAAACACCAATCTCCTCAGTTGAGCACCAAATCAATAAGACCTATATGGACATCAATATAATATCTCAATACACATAGTACTTCTGAATTCACTTGCATGCTTCATACTTTATACATTTCACAACATCATCATACCCTTAAATTTCATGCTCCAATGCCTCTCTTTGCTTCATACCCTAGACATAGATTCAAAACCTAGTTAGATTTATCCTTCAAGACCTAGTGAACCTCATATCATCATTCCCAGAATATAATCCAAGACTTGTAGAACCACAACCTAAAAACAACACACTTTGAAACATCATATACCTTAGTCCTTCATAGTGCACCCTTAAAACTCCAAGAAAACTCATCTTGCACCTTTAGACCCTAAGAATACTCTTCAACTTCTCTTGTGCACCTCAAATCTCTTTTTTTCACCTCAGAATTAATCTTCTTGCTTGGATAATCTTGAAATGTGCACATCTATCCTGTATTTATAGTGTTTCAATGCTCACTTTTAGGGCTGACCTAAACTTTTGGATATGTTGTCTGACAAAAAAAATCATATCTCCTCATTCCTAAGGAGTTAGAGGGAGTTCCATATACTATTGGAAAGGTCTCAGAATAATATTTCCAACCATATAACCTATGCTCCCATTTGAGCTAGGTATTTAGAGTAAAAAATTCTTCAAATATAGGGTATATAAATTGAGCATAAAAAATACAAAAACAATATATCTAACATCTCCATCTTGCGATATTTATATTGGACATATATAGTATCTGTAACATACTCAACCAACCACAGGTTGGGCATGCTACCTCAAATTTAACACTTCAACTAATTTTGAATTCTGATACCATTTAATTTAAAGAGAAGCATGAAAGAAACATGATAACTTCACATGCAATCATCAAGATTCATACCACATCATAAAAGAGATGGAAAATATGCCATGGAAAATGATAATAAGAAAGAAATCATATTATAAAAATGTATTTCACATATGATAATTAATATACAATGGAAATAAAAATATCAATAAGGAAACCATGACAGAGCGAGCACTCATCTTTAACAAATGGTTCACCAACTAGCTGTTGTAACATCTCTCTCTTGTGCACACTGAGAAAACTTATTATTTGAGGACACTTAATTGCAAGTGATCAAGGTTATTATACTATTGGTCGTTTTGATTATGATTATGAGATATTATGGATTTGATGATATGTTATTTTGGTGTATTTACACAGACAGGTGCTATTGGTGAGATCGGAAGAGCGTCGTGTAGGGAAAGAGTGTAGATCTCG
>CBVK0100568647.1:0-20649 GCA_900067695.1 Picea abies
CACTCTGGTGTTAAATATTTAGATTCAAATGCCCTGCTTTCCTGTGCATGCATAATAAGTGAAGGATAACTTTTCACCCAACTATATATCCCTTACTTATCTCTGCATTTTTCTCTTATGATTAATCTCTAATCCTTTTGTTTCTATGAATGAGTATCTTTGCATTTTTTATTGATTCATTGTTGAATGATTAATATTTGTGCCTTCTTTGTGAATGAGTATCTCTACATTTTTTATTGATTCATTGTTGAATGATTAATATTTCCATTTCTGTGAATGACTATCTCTACGTTTTGATTGATTCATTGTTGAATGATTAATCTTTGCGCTTTCTTTGTGAATGAGTATCTCTACATTTTTTATCGATTCATTGTTGAATGATTAATCTTTGCATTTTCCTTGTGAATAATTATCTCTACATTGAATTATTAATATCTGAAGGAATAATCTCTGATTCCTTGGCTCCTAGCAAAAAGGGGAATACCATTTTTCTTGGCATGTTACCCAACATTCACACCACATTTTTCTTGGTACATTACCCAACATTCACACCATGTTTTTCTTGGCATATTACCCAACATTCACACCACGTTTTTCTTGGCATATTACCCAACATTCACACCACGTTTTTATTGGCATAATGCACAACGTTTACTCCACAATTTTCCTGGCATTCTACACAACATTACACCACGATTTTATTGGCATAATGCACATATTTTACTCCACGATTTTCCTGGCATTCCACACAACATTACACCACGATTTAATTGGCACACTGCACAACTTTTACTCCAAAATTTTCCTAGCATTATACACACCACGATTTTATTGGCATACTTCACAACGTTTCCTCCATGATTTTATGGGCATACTACACAACATTACATCACGATTTTTATGGGCGATTTACCTATCCTGTACACAACGATTTCACCCAATTTTACACAATGATTTGCACAGTACCCACCCAACTATTTTTGGGCTTGACTCTCTGCATTTTTGAATGATAAATCCTTGTGTTTGAATGTTAAATATTTGAGTGTTTTTGGCGAGTTTATATTCCAATCTGCCTTTTTAATTTCATTAATATTTCTGGCCTTTGAGAATCCCCATTTCAGACAGTTGGCAAGAGTATTGAGAGCATCGGGCTTTTATTATCCTTGAATGAATGCAAGAAAAATGTTAATTACACAGAGATGAGTAATGGAGTCAACGCATGCCATCAAATGATATAAATGTTGGTTTTTTCCAGCTTAGTGTTTAATTGTTTTAGTTATGTATTTACCAACATTTGTTTTAAAAAGTTGGGCATCCACTTCATGCTTCCATTTTAACGATGATTATCTTAGTTATACAATCGTTTAAGCTTGAGTAACCATTGTTAGTTAAATAGTTTGCATACGACTATTCATTTAAGTTCCAATTTCTACATAACAGTTTAATTGTGGAAAATCGTATGACAAACATCCGTTCTAATAGATTAATTGGTTAATGGCAATGATAATGGATTAATTGTTGCAAGATTAATTGCTTAATAGATTAATTTCTTAATAAATTAATTGGTAATAGATTCACTCAGTTTCACTTAGTCATAATGGTTTAACAACTAATGGTTTATGGTTTATTTGTATAATAGTTTAATGGCTTGCTCAAGATTAATGGAGAGAGTTTAATAGTTTTTGTGCTAAATGGATTAATAGTTTAACAGTTAATTGGTTACTAGGTGCCCTGTGCCTTAAGTTGAATTTGTAAATGGTGGTTGGTCATAGATGTTACACCACTTATGATTTCCTTGTAGGAAAACAAGAAATCCTTTGGTTAGTTGCACAACTTAATTTGAATGATGTCACCTTCAGTCTTGTTGATTTGTTGATTAGGTGCTTGGGTATAGTCTTGTGTATTCATTGGCAGATATTTTGGTCTCTTAGTGCATGGGAGTTTTCTTGGGTAAGGTTTAGTTATGTTATATTGTGCCATGGTTACTATCATGCCTATCGTCTTGTGACAACATGATTCCTGACGAGGGGATCATTGCATGCATGATTGATAACCTATCCAGAGTCTTATGCTTCCCGATGTGGGTGTTTTGTTCGTGGTTGTCTGTTGCCTGAATTGAATAAGTGGTGTTCGTCATCAAGTCGTGTTGAT
Source organism: Picea abies (assembly GCA_900067695.1). NCBI lineage: Eukaryota > Viridiplantae > Streptophyta > Pinopsida > Pinales > Pinaceae > Picea > Picea abies. Next base: position 2,152 of record CBVK0100568647.1, read on the forward strand.
TAATTGTTGTTGTTATTGCCTTCCTGATTAAAAAAAAAAATTGACACTTGCTTACGACACTTGTAGTCGTAACAATGGGGTCATTACATATGGTATCAGAGTGGGTTCAACCTTGGGATTGTGGATCACCATGCTTTCCCCTGCAATAAACCATTGAGTAATAACCTAGTGCTAATTAAACTTTAACGTGTCGATGCGATGATTGAGATTAGAGGATGCCACAAAGGTTCACAACATGGTGTCTTGGAAGGAGGTCTGATGCCTCCAGAAGTGTCTGCGTCCTCAGAGTCTAACCCCCAAAGGGAAGAATAAGTCCTTGGGATGGATTTTATTTCTGTAAGGGATGATGATGGTATGACAAGGTCTTCCAGGGAATTTCAGAGGCCTTGATTCACCATATGTACTGAGATGAGGCCAGGGCACCTGTACCCCTAAGGGTCCATAGTGCGCCCCAACTAGTACCGTTAGCATTCACCAAGAACTCAAGAGGGATATGTTCTCAAGTCCACGAGTGTCGTGGATGGCTCAACCATTGAGGCATGGATGGACAGAAAGGAAACGTGCTTCACGCTTCGCGATTATGACCTCCAACATGAAGGTCCGTAGGGCGGTATTTCATCTAAAGGGGATCACTCTTCTATGGTGGAAGATGCTCCTGCCACATTTGAACATGGTCGTTGAAGATGTGCCATGGGAACTGTTCAAGGAACGGTTCTGAGAGAGGTGTCTATATGAGGAATTCATTGAGCGCCAGGTCAACAAGTTCAAATCTTTGCGACATGGAGGTCGTATAGTGCCTGATTATAAGGCTCATTTTATGGAGTTTCTTCGGTATGCTTCGCACCTGAATACCAAGAAGCTTAAGGTCAACAGGTTCATTTTGGGCCTTAATATCAACATTCATACAAAGGTTAGGATTCTTATGCCTCAAATCTTGCATGATCCTATCCAGAAGGCCCTCATAACAGAGGAGGAGCTTATTAGTGGCGGTCAGAGCAGGACTCTAGCAAGACTTGTGAGGTAGGTGTCATCTGGTGCACAACAACATCAGACACCAGGTATACATTTACCAGGATATCGTGGTTTCTAGAGAGGATCCACTTTCACTACACCTCGACGACCAATGCCTCAACAACAGACTCCTTATTGAGGACCACATCACCAACATCAATTTCGATCGCAATAACAATAGTTTAGGCCTGTTCAGCAGAACAGACCAGGGTTCCAGGCTGGTGGGCCGTCAACTTCTACTTTGGGTACCAGGAGTACTGGACTGAAGAAAGGGTGTTGTACATGTGGGGAGCCACATTACCCGCATGATTTCCTAGTGGATAGGACTAGAGCATCTGGATCAGTCAGACCCACTGCCGTGGGAGATTTGGGCAAGGCCCATCAAATCCATGCAGTGGTGAATAACTGCCAGGAAGAGCACCAGTCGAATGTTCTTGAGACATCAGGTACCGTCGCTGATTAGACCCTTAGCATTTTGATAGATCTAGGTGCTACTGAAGGTTTTATATCTGGTGCAATGCTAAAAATAATTAAGGTAAAGGAAGTAGAACATGACGAGTTTATCTTTGTAGAAATGGATTCGGGAGCCATACAAAAGGCTGGAGGGAAGATTACCGGTTGTAGCCTTAACCTAGAAGATTTTTTCACCAGGGCCAACCTGTACGACACGATATTAGGATCTTATGACGTCGTGATCAGTATGGACTAGTTGGAATCACATGAGGCGATACACAACTGTAAGACAAAATGATTGATATTGGTCGATGATGAGGGACAGAGATGCATGATTGTAGGTTGGAACCGAGGATTTTCCCTGAGGTTCATCTCTTCCTTGCAGCTATGGAAGAGCATGTGCAAGGGATGTAAGATTTATGCGATCCTTGCATTAAACGATAAGAGAGTAGTGGAAGGTCTAGAACACCTTTCGGTGGTAAGAGAGTTTGCGAACATCTTCCCTGAGGAGTTACTTGGGATGCCTCCAGAGAGGGAATTGGAATTTACAATAGACCTAAAACAAGGGATTGAATCAATATCAAGAACACCTTATCGGATGTCGACCCTGGAGTGACAAGAGTTGAAAATGCAACTGAAGGAGTTGCTGGACCTAGGACTTATACATCCAAGTGTGTCACCATGGGGTGTGCCTGTTATTTTGATATGAAAGAAGGATGGGTCGTGGAGAAACTACATTGACTACCGTCAATTGAACAAGGCAACGATCAAGAATCAATATCCATCGCCAAGGATTGATGATTTGTTTGATTAGATGAAGTGTGCGACGGTGTTTCCAAAGATTGAATTGAGATCAGGGTATCACCAGTTATGGATCAAGGAGGATGACGTCCCTAAGACTACCTTTAAGATGAGGTTTGGACATTACAAGTTTATTTTTTTACCATTGGGATTGACGAATGCCCCAGGTGTATTTTTGAGTTTATGAACGGGGTGTTTCGCGAATACCTGGACAAGTTCATCCAAGTATTCATTGATGATATTTTTATTTACTCTCGGATGAAGGGGAGCATGTCAATCACTTGTGCATGGTACTATAGTGTCTACAAGAGAACAAATTGTATGGGAATTTGTCTCAATGCTCGTTTTATCAATCGAAGATTCACTACTTAGGGCATGTCATCTCTGATGAAGGTATCGTTGTGGCTCCAACAAAGGTCAAGGATATTATGGAATGGCCTGCACCAACAAATGTCCCAGAAATGTGTAGCTTCATGGTTTTAGCAGGATACTATCGATGGTTATTCGAAGATAGAAAATCTGATTACGGAATTGTAGAAGAAGAAAAATATGTTTGTTGGGACCAAGAAATGCGCGGAGGAATTTTGGAGGCTCAAGGAGATGTTGACAACAACATCGATATTGAAGGTCCTTGAAATGGACAGAGACTTCTTGGTATGCAATGACGCATCCAAGGAAGGCTTAGGCAGAGTTTTGATGCAAGACGGTCGAGTGATCGCTTACATCTCTAGAAGGTTGAGAAGGCATGAGGTGAACTACGCAACACGCGATTTGGAGTTGTTAGCCATTGTTTATGCCTTGAGATTTTGGAGACACTACCTTATTGGATTAAAATTTGAACTAAAAAAAGACCATTGTGTTCTACAACACATCTTTACGCAAGGTGACTTGAATGCACGACAACGAGGTTGGTCGAAATTTCTTAGTGTGTATGATTTAGAGATTTCTTACATAAAAGGAACAATGAACAGAGTGGCAGATTCTTTGATTCAGAGACCACACATATTTTCAGTGATGCCTCTTTAGAAGAATCTACATGAAAATATCCTAACTTTACAGCACGACGATGACTAGTACAAAGAGGTCAATGATTTTATCGGACAAAACACAATGATTGTTGAAGATAAATCCCCCTGCAGACAAGTGGATTCTCTCGAGGTCCCTAGACTCCTAAGACCAAGACAGAAAGTGATTAACATGGACACTGACTTCATTTTAGATCTAATCAAGCTAGTGAATGAAAGAGAAAGAGAAAGATATGTACCTTATGAACGACATTTGTCCTTGCAAATTCCAAGCTGAGCTTCGATCTTGAGCTCCTTGATAGGTCCTACAAAACAAACAAAGGTACAAAAGAATTTCTACTCTACTGAGATTATCTCAAACATAGATCCATCTACTGTAGACAAACTTATATGGAGCAAGTACAAGTTTGAAAGAAACATGCTAAACATTGATTGTATTAATGAGAACAAAGTGTTACTTATAGCCATGGATGTGAGTGAAACAACTTCATCAAGCTCTCCTTGTCCAAACCCTTTCTTAAATAGTCCACACATGGAATGTTGATGTTCCAAATGACATCTTCCTCATGAGATCATAAGTTAGATGCTATTGCAATGTCTCTCTTCCTATACTGTATGTTGCCTATGAGATCATAGGTTTCATACCTCCAATATTTCCTTCCTTTCACCATGAGAAGGCCTCCTTATATAGGCTTGGAGAGGCCCAACCACTTGAGAGATATTTGGGAGAAGTTGAGGATTTCTCTCCTTTAGTTGAGGATCTTCCCTAAGATCATGCCTTGAGATCATATTCGAATTCAACCACCTTCGGATATTGAGGGGATCTTTCCCTCATTCTTCTCAACAAACCAAATTTCGCCCAGAAAAGGTAGCGCTCCCCCAAAAGGGGCACCATAGTTTTATAAAGCTCCCCCAAAGAAGGCCAGGGAGCGCCAGCGCTCCCTGACAATGTATATGGGAGCGCTCCCCTCCAAAACCCATTTTTGTGTGGTTCTTTCAGTGGAAAAAGGCTTGTACTTCTAGTAGATTGATTCCTCCTCTTCAAAACTAGTCTTTCCCTAAGATCATGCCTTGAGATCATATTCGAATCCAACCACCTTTAGATATTGAGGGGATCTTTCCCTCATTCTTCTCAACAAACCAAATTTTTCCCAGAAAAGGTAGCGCTCCGCCAAAATGGGCACCAAAGCATTATAACGCTTCCCCAATGAAGGAAAGGGAGTACCAATTCTCCCTGACAGTGTATAGGGGAGCGCTCCCCTCCAAAACCCATTTTTGAGTGGTTCTTTCAGTGGAAAAAGGCTTGTACTTCTAGTAGACGGATTCCTCCTCTTCAAAACTTGTCTTTGAGGTGTCCTAAGTGTCCCTGTCATGTCGTTGAAGGCATGACATAGGAAAGAAGGAAATATGATGTTAGAAACACTTATAACACTTGTGGTCAAGATGCGACACTTACAACAATTGTAATGACGACACTTGCGACACTATCGATGTGAGTAATTTTGAGGTGTAACAATGATGGTACCAAAATTTGAGGGATTTACTATGGAAAACGAAAAATTATTGAGACTTAAAGGTTGAATTTATGTACTACCCAATGACGGGTTCTAGATTTTGATCCTAAATGAGGCTCATAGAGCAGTGTACATGGATCATCCTGGAGTCACGAAGATGAGAGAAGACCTTAAACCATTATTCTTATGGAAAGTAATGAAGGCAAACATAGTAAACTACGTGGCCATATGTCTAGAATGTCAGCAAGTGAAGGATGAACAAAGACATCCAACATGACTACTACATTCACACACTATTCTGGAATCAAAATGAGAGGTCATTTCAATGGATTTCATTGTTCAATTGCCACTGACGACAATGAGACATGACTTGATTTTTGAGGTAGTCGACACTCTGATGGAGAGTGCTCATTTTATTACTGTGCATATGACGTATCAGGAACCTAACATAGCTATTATTTTCATCAGTGATATTGTGAGGCTGCATGGCATGCGTAAGAGGATTATATTCGATAGAGTATCAATGTTTATTGGATGATTTTGGACTAGTTTCCAAGAGGCCTTGGGAACCCAACTTGACTTTAGTACCGCATATCACTTAGAGACAGATGGGAATATCGAACGGACAAACTAAATCTTAGAAGATATGTTGTGTATGTACTTTATGGACCAACAAAAGAATTGGGAGGATTTCTTGCCACTGGTAGAGTTTGCGTACAACAACAACTATCAAAGCACCATTAAGATGGCACCTTTAGAGTTTCTTTACGAGCGACCATGTCAGATGCCTTTGAGTTGGGATCGACTTGAGGATAGGATCCTGGTGGGACCAGAAGTGATCCAAGAAATGGAAGATCAAATGCAAACAATAAGACAAAGGATCAAGGAAGCGCCGGATCAAAATAAGAGTTATGTCGATGCACATCATGTCAACCGTAGTTACGAAGTTTGCGATTGAGTCTTCTTGTGGGTGAAATCGCATAAGAGTTAGACCAAGTTTGGAAAGCATGATAAACTCTCTCCTAGGTTCATGGGACCTTTCAAGATTGGGAAAGTAAGGGGCCCATGGCCTATCGAATAGCCTTGCCTGATTGTTTGAGGCATATGCATGATGTTTTTCACGTATCTGTTTTGAGACATTATATTAGTGATCCTAGATATGTTATTGACATGAGTTCCTTGCAGGTATCTGAAGAGGGTGCACTCACGATGAAGCCAATCCACATTCCAGACCATCACATTTGATAGCTATGGTGCTGAACAATAGATCAGGTCAACATCTAGTGGGACGACTATAGTCCGCACTCGACAACCTAGGAGGATGCATATGATATGCGCCAACCATTTCCATTTTTGTTTGATAGATAGACATTTATATATCATCAGATACATTTTTTACTGCACATATATACTGCGAAACTTTGAGATGAAGTTTAAAACAAGAGGGGGTGTATGTAACACATCGCTCTTGCATAGATGATTTGACTTATTCTTTGAGGGCACTTGCATGCAAGTGATCCGGTTTAGTATATGGTTGTCTATTTCTCTTATAGATTCTGATGATGATGTTGTTGGATTATGATGTTATGATATTTGATATCTATGTATAGATAGGTGATATTGACGGGTTTCTCCAGAGTGTGCAGGACACTTGACAGATTGAGGATGACGATGGAATCAATGGGTCTCCTTGGACTCTATATCGAGTCAAGGATTGGACAGTATATGGTTTGGGTATTTCTATTTATGCATATGTGACATATGATCAAGTATATTATGATGTTTTTTATGGATCATTTACAATGTTTCGTTGATGGATGCAGGATGACAATTTATTTCTAATCAGACTCACATAAGGAGAAAAGGGACCATGTACAACAACTAGATATTGAGGGAGAGGTGTGGCAGCAGCCCTGCCATGGCCTACTAGCACTCCCATCATGGCTGGAATTGTAGGTTAACGATTACCTAGTTCGAGAGATCCACGATATCGTGAGGGCATACTGAGATAGTCGCTCATAAAGATTCTAAGGGGTTCGCAATAACATAGGGTCCTTATTCCTTAGAGGCCCTTAGTCTCTCACAAGGTCGTCTGATAAAGTATTGACTACCAAAATCATTCAAAGGTGAGGGGCACCCTTGGAGCACGAATTGTGTATTGAAGGGAACATTGCGATTTTAATAAAGGTGAGTCAATGAACCTAGGTGCCTAGAAAAAAATTGTTGTTTTGTCGTTGTCGGACTTAAAATAATATTAAACGAGTAATTTTTATTAATTATGAAATTCCCTTAAAATTATAAGCCTAGTAAAAAAAAATTGAGCCTAAGTTTAATAGGGTAAGAAGACTAAAACTAAATAATAAATTAATAAAAGGGGGTTGAAGAAAAAAAAATCAAGTTTAGAATTAAAGGACAAATATTTTATCTAAAGATTTAATTACGTGATTATGTGGAAGAAATACTAAATTGGAAATTGATATAAGAAGGGAAATAAATATAAAAAGAGTGTGCAAAGCATAGAGAGGAATCTAGAGTCCAGTTAACTAGAGAAGAATCCCATTTCTAGATCAACACATAATTGGAAAGGTGTCATTCATAAATTGGGAATAAAGGAATAAAATTCACTAGGAGTGATTTAAGGAGCGTTTTTAGGAGATGTGAAGGAAAGTGAATTATAATTAATTTAAATTTTGGAATTTTTCTTGTGCAACTTTTGAGAGGGTGACAAGTGTAGAGGGGGGGAATTCTAAAATTTATTAATTAAAAAGTGAATTAAAATTTGCAATAAGATTGTGCCTTGGGAAACTTCTATAAAGCAACTGGTAAGGAGGAAAAGAGGATCATGACCGGTATGTGTAAAGTTATGCTGCCAGAATTTATTGACTGGTTTTTCTTTTGGGGGTTGGGATACCCAACTCGAAAAATAAAGTGGTAGCTTGAACTTGAGAGGTGAGATGGGAGCTGTATTTTTCTCTAGTTTTTGTGTGTTTTCCCCCCTATAGTTTTGTTGCGATTTTCGGGAAGGACACAATCCTCTGTCATTTATTTAGCAGGAAAATATTCCTTATCGGAATTCACTGTGAATTGGGGAGGGACATACCCTCAGTCATCTAGGTTCTCCTGCCTAGAGTTTCCTATATTTTAGCTGTGAAATTGGGGAGGGATACCACCTCTACCATTAAAATCGCATGCCCAGATTTTCCTGTCCTTTAGCTATGAATTTGGGCAGGGATACCACCTCTACCATTTAAAATTTCATGCCCATTTTTTCCCTCTTATACTCGCTTCGAATTGGGGAGGGACACACCCTCAACCATATAAACTTGCTTACCTTGAACTTAAACCCTTATCCCAATTTTCACTGCAAAATGCTTCGTCACAATACGTACCTGTATTACATAGTTAGATATCTGAACCTAGACATTTAACCTTGTAAAATTGAATGTGTACAATGATATTGTGGAACCTTAAACACAAATCTATCAGAGTTTTCCTTACCTTGGGATATTCGGGACATCACATGAATATATCCTTTTTAGTTAGAGGGAGTTGTGGACCTTGAAAACAATTATTTGGATTTTTATTTACAACACTAATTTCTTATTTATAATTTAATGGAATTGTGGGTGAGTGTGATTACGAAGTTTGGCTTATTAAATCCTTGGTTTCTCTGTAGTTCATAACTAAGCATAACTTTTTCTTCCATGTACCTCACCTAAATTTTTTCTTCCAATATTTAAGATAATCATTGTGACCTTGATCGAATTATCTCCCTAATAACAAGAATTGATCCAATGCCCTCAATAAACTTAGGTTTCCAACCATGTAACTTGATGTCATGATTACATTTACCTTGTTATTACATTCACCCTTTTACCTCGGCCTTGACATACTTTCACTCAGTCATTTAGTATTTAATTAAGAGTCTATATCGCAAAATAAAAGGTTTTTTTTTAATGATTCATAAAATGTTACCTTTCTTTTGGATAATTGATTAGCATTTATCTTAATCTTGCGTATTAAATAATTATTATCGGTGAATGATTATGTTAATAATTGATTGCGCACACCGATGAATGTTACACATGGTTACTCAAGTGGTTAGATTTGGAGTGCACCATGAAATTCAATGTAATGAATGATTGTTTTAGTGATTTACTTCTTGCGCTTGAAAATTTATTGTAAGGAATGATTGTTATTGATATTATACTTCTCGCACGCCATGGAACAAATGTTGAATTTTATGTTGGCTACACTGCACCTTGATTAAATGATGATTAGGATTGATTATCTATTTCATATGCGCCTTAATTTAATTGATAACTACTTGCACCATGATATATATAGCTAGGTGTGGATGGACATGGCCGTAGTTACTTTGGCACCATAAAAAGTTAATATATATTTACCTTGCTCCATTGATTATGTTGTAATTTAATAATTGGATTACATGCACATTGGATGAATGATGGATTTACCATGTTCTAGCTTAATTACTCATGCACTTTTCATTAATGGTGATGCATGATTAGTTTAGTCATAAAATTTACTTGCGCGCCTTAATTTGGGTGTGTGTTTGCTTCATCATTCTTCCTTGCACCCTTAATTTAATGTTAACTAATCTACACCATGAAATTATGTAGATGTATGACTTCTTGGCAACTAGTTTTCTCTTGCGCCATTACTTAACTTGATGGGGGATTGTTCTAGAATTGTTTTACTCTCGCGCACAGTGAATAATTAAATGTTGATGTATGAATGATGATGATAATGATTACCCCCGTGCCTTGGTTAATTGATGTTTAGGATTGATGGATTGATGTAATAGATGATCGTAGATGCAGTTGATTTAGCTAGTTTCTTGGACTAATTGGGTTAGTGGTATGTAGACACCTCCTTGTTCACCATAATAGTCACCAACCCTAAGACCTTGAATGGTTAAAATCAATTGGAACCTGAGCTTGAGCATTGATTATGTGTCTTGGAGGTCCTAACCTTGCAGGGTAGGTTGGGAAGGTAGTATCTTATGCCATTCTTATGATTATCTTTATGATCCTTAAGTTATCGTTATGTTAGCTCTTGTTATCCTAGTGTTATCTAATGATTATCTTTATAGATGAGTTGAGAAATTTATGATTCATATTGTTTATGCATCATTACTAATTATATGAATGCAATGATTATGGGATGTTATTTATTTGTGTTAATGCGTCAATATATGTTTCGTTGTTCATGGTGACGACGTGTCAGCTTAGTGTCGTGATTGAATGTTAATGTGTTAATATTGTTTCATTAATATATTGGATGATGTGTCGATGATGTGGCTATTAATTGTGATGTTGTAAATTTCCTAATAGAAAAAGAAAAGAAAAAAATTACCTGTTGTATGTTGCTTTTGTTGTTGTAACGGCGGGGTCATTACATTACTAGTAAAAGAAATTTTACAATGGGAAAATGTACAATAGAAATTAAAGAGTATGATATCAAGGAAGATGGATTACTTATGAATAAGAATAAAATTTGTGTTCCTAGTTCCAGAGAAATTAGGAATTTGGTATTAAAAGAAATTCATAATGTTATGTATTTCGGACATCTCGGTTACCAGAAAAAATTGTAGTAGTATTAAGACAATTATTTTGGCAAGGTATGAAGAAAGATGTTGTAGATTACATTGTCAAATGTATGGAATTTCACAGAGTGAAGGTTGAGAATAGGCACCTAGTGGGTTTGCTACATCCATTAACAATTCCAAAGAAGAAATGGGAAGTGGTAACCATTGATTTTATAACTAAATTTTCCAAGACAACATGGCAGCATGATTCAATAATAGTAGTGGTTGATAAATTGACAAAGGCTGCTCATTTTGTTCCTATAAAAATGACTCATACAACAACTAATATTGCATAAATTTACATGAGGGAGATTTCTATGTTACATGGGATACCTAAGAAAATTGTTTTAGGTAGAGATACTAAGTTTACTTCAAATTTCTGGAGGGGATTGTTTAAAGGATTTGGTACGAATCTAAACTTTAGCACACCATACCATCAATTGTCAGATGGGAAGACAAAGAGAGTCAACCAAGTAATTGAAGACATGTTGAGAATGTATGTGATAGATAAGCCATCCAAGTGAAAAGATTACTTACACTTGGTTGAGTTTGCCTATAATAATGTGTATCAATATTCATTGAAAATGAGCCCATTTGAAGTTTTTAATGGTAGGAAATGCAACACTCCAGTGACTTGGGACAACCCAACAGACAGAGTGGTACTTGGGCCAGAATTTCTCAAGGATATGGAAGAACAGATGATTAGAATTAAGAAGAATTTAAAGGCATATCAAGATAGACAAAAAATATATGAAGATAAGAACAATAAATCTAGATAATTTAAAGTGGAGGAGCATGTTCTTTTGAAAGTGAAGTCCAAGAAGATCTCACCGAAGTTGGGTAGTTGTAAAAATCTAGCAGCGATATTATGTGGTCCATTTGAGATATTGAATAGAACAGGTCCAATTACATACATCCTTGCATTAGATACTTCCATGAATGTGTATAATGTATTTCATGTCTCTTTTCTGAAAAGGTATGTACATGACCCTAACCACATTATTGATTGACATTTGATTCAGGTAGATCCAGAGAGACACTTTTATATCTAGTGTGCATATTAGACAAAAAAGTCAAAATGATTTGGAATCAAGTTATAGAGTTGGTAAAGTTATAGTGGACCTGCTACGGTCTTGCAGATCCTACTTGGAAGCATGAAGATGCCATATGGGCAGAGTACCAACAACATTTTGAATAATTTTGATTTTTTGTTTTGGGTATACATTGAGGACAGTGCCAAAATAAGAGGGAGGGGAGTGTAATACCCTAGTTTTGATTCCCCATATTAAATAATGTATTTTGTTAATTTATGAAAGGCTGGAGTGCACAAAAAATTAAAAGAGACTAGAGTGCCTAGGAAATGTGATGCTTCGATCATCATTAATAATAAAATACATCATTGATTGCTATATGAACAAGGAAAAAAGTTATAGGGGGATATGATTCCATGAGAGAGGGGGCTTGAGGGGATAAGTGTTTATTTAATATTTTATTTACCCATTTTGGTTTTAATGGAGAATATTAGTTACATGAGCTTCTTGGGGGAATTCCATGTGGTTCTTTAATTCCATGAAATATATAAACCCATCTTTGGATTTTTTGGGGGGATTCACACTTCTCATTATGTTCTCTTTCTCCATTCACTCTTTCACCCATTAATCATTCCTCATTCATTTTTATCTTGTCTTGGAAAATAAGAAAAAATGGTTGAAGAGGAGCCATTGTTTTGCTGGTTATCGTGACTCTTCATTTATTCCAGCCATGAATTAAATTATGCATGTCTCATATGCAATGGCATGTGTTAAGTTTTTCTCATTGTTGTGAATCTTGAGAGTCCCAAAATGGAGATTCTTGACTAGATGCATTGGAGCCCTAGAAGGAGGTGGACAGCCTGAGGGACTGCATGGTAGAGAAAGGAGTCCATTCACTTGGGTTGTGTAGGATGGAGAGAAGAGAGTTGTTATAATTTGGATTGTTGTGTGTTGAGAAACCTGTGAGAGATTGAGTGTTAACTGGTTTGGGAAGTTGAGTGACACCCTGGAACCATCCTTATGGATTCATAGCTCTGGCTCAGGGGTGACATTTTTGTTGAGACTTGGAACAATAGTGTCTATAGTTGGATGGAACTTCCTTGTTCTGTTGCCAATTGGTGAATCACTTTTTTAAAGATAAGTGCTCTCTGTCATGGTTTCATTTTCCTGTGTATTTATTTCTATTGTGTATTAATTATTATCTCTGATATTAGTGTTTATAATATCCATGCTTGTTGTTCATTGCTATGTATGGAATTATATTAATTTAATTTATGTTGTAGCATGAATCTTGATCTTTGCATGTGAATATTCCATGCCTCTTTATTAATTAAAAATTTATCAGAATTCGAAATCATTTTTGAAGTGTTTAATTTGAAGTAGCCCATCCTGTGGGCGGTTGGGTATGTTACAATTCATCATCGATGCTCACACAATTGCCACTTCTGCAATTTGACCTTTCCAATGGTTTTGCACTAGTGATTCTAACAAGCCAGGTAATTTGCACCATAACTTAGTCATTATGACACCATGATTTTCTCTGATTTGGAAAAACAATGAAAGTTATTTACCACTTCTGTGAAGTAAATATGTCACTTTTTTATGGCGTACTTAATGGTTTCTACTTGTGGGTCACCGTATTCTATAAGTAACTTATGTGTGGAAACAACATTTTAGTAAATGTGTGATCTGTATTATTTTGAGAACAACATGAAGAAATAAATCTAGCAAAGATACAAAAAGGAAATAAACAGAGATATTGCAAGAAACACAGAAATATAGTGAAACTCAACTTCTATTAATGAATAAGAGAGAAAAACAATATAGAACACAAACTGGTAGAATGGGATATCTTATCTCTGAAAAGAAAGAGATGTTGGCTATGCTTCATTCACAACAATATTTACATCACACTTCATTGCATGCTTAAAGAGCCTCCTTCGCCTCAATTATATATGAGAGAGTGAGAGGAAAACAAATCCCATGATGCATGTGGGATAAATTGGACTAAGTTTATAAAATTCCATAGGCATGTAAAACAATAGGACTTTAAGAGCGGTCATGCATGTACATAAGACCACTAGGAAATCATTAAATAATGTCTGTAATTAACAAATTAAGTTGACATTACATTCCATTCCCCATCAGAAGGGTGAATATCATGGTTTATCAAAATGATAGGCTCAAAATGGTGATTCAATGGAAGAGGTGGATGGCCATTGAGATACATATGGATCATTCCTCCCACCTTAGGAAGCAATGGTCCCCATTGCATCAAGTTCCCTTGGGAGATGAGTAGACTTATGCTAAATCTGAAGATTGGTGCATTGCTTGCCTTGATGAAGAAGTTGTCCTTCTTAGCTTGTTGAACGATGTCATGAATATGTTGCTCAAGGGTTGGATCCATCCAAACGATCTAGATACATGATATACCTGAGTGTGGGAGGACTCTGTTGGTGAATATGCAGCATGAAGAGTATGAAGTTTTTTTTTATAATCTTGCTAGATTGGGAAGTGTGGTGGCACCCTTGTAGGTGCAACAAGAACATATTGGTACTCGTCTACAATCTTGTCTATCTACTTCTGCTAAATAGAAAGGTCTTGGGTTGATCTTATAGTGGTTGCAATGTCCTTTTGTTCACCTTTTGATCAAATTATAAAGAGGTTAAACTTTGAAGTATGAGAGATTACTTTCTGTCATTGTTTTGGTGGGACAATAGTTGGAACTACCTCTAGTATCTGGTATAGTTGACCCCCCAAAGTAACAATGATGCTATGGGGTCGAGACTCATAAACAACATGATGCCTCCACATATATGGTTGGCCTAATAGAACAACACATACTTCCAATGGGGAAACATCACACAACACCTCATCCTTGAAGGGCTTGATGTCATAGGACAGGTGACACTATTGGATGATACGAATATTTTGACCCTGGAGAAGCCACCCAATGTTGTATGGTTGTGGGTGTGGTGTTGTTGGCAAATACAACTGCTTGAAAAACTATGTTGAGATGATTTTATTTTGGCTTCCCCTATCAACAATAAAATGCAATGGATTCCCCTTCACCCACATCTGTGAATGAAAGAGTCGCTCCCCCTCCTCATGATCCTCTTCTGGTTGGATTATTGCAATTGTGAAAGTAGCAATGGGTTTTACATCAATTATATGTCTCCTTTTATTATTTTCTAAATCAGGGTCCAAGTCAGGGTTCAACTCTTTGTCTTTGATCTTGGCCACCAATGATTGTATTGAGCGACATTCATGAGTGTTGTGCCAAGGGATGTTGTGGAACTCACACCACTTTCCAATGTATTTATTATACTTCATGTTACCCTTTTTTTCTTGCATATGGGACTGGCTCTCTTGAGGTTGGCCTTCCTTTCTCTTTCCATGATTCTCCCACTTTCTCTACTGTTTGAATTTGTGCTCAATTTTGACTGCATATCTATAAGTATCTCCCAGTGAGGAGATGTCCAAGAAATCCATCTTTGTTTGGATGTACCTGTGTATACCACTACAGTACTTCAATCCCAGGTGTCACTCAGAGCCTTTGATGCCCATATTTGAGCAAAAGGTATGAAATATGTTGGTGTACTCTAGCACCGTCTGGTCTCTTTTTTTACGTAGAGTTGTCCATCTCATGTATTGGTCATCATAGTTTCTGACAAGGTAGAACTCCTCCTTTAGGGAATCTATAAAGGTCTCCTAAGTGGGTTCTCTCCCAAATAGTGTAGATTCATCAACATTGTACCTCTCTCAGTAACCTTCACACCAAGATCTGACATGGGGAAGGGATTTAAGGAGCACGAAGGTGATATTTTCACTGTAAGAAAAAATTTGGACAGAGTAATAACCTTTTAGCAGATTCAACCATTTTCCTAGAGAATATGCATCTATCTAGCCTTCAAATAAGGGGATATTAAAATTTACTTATACCTTGAAGGGTGTCGCACTTTCAAAATGGTTTCTTCTTGAACATTCCTCAGTTGCCACCATCGGTAGTCTTCTAAGGATGAAAATAACCCTGCTTATCATTCAAAGACTAAGCACATTGATGTACAATAACATTTTGTAAGAGATATGGTGGAAAGAAATAAGGTGCTATTGGAGAAAGTAGACACGTTGGAAAACATGGCAGACTCGTTGACCAAGTCTATGAGTGTTGTAAAGTTCTCTTGGTACAGAGAGGCAATGGGCATTGTTTCCCTAGGTCTGTGAATGGAAGTTCGGGAATCTCTTGTTTCAGCAAAGAAGACAACAAGTGGGAGAATGTTGGGTTGTTATATTCTTTGCAGTGAAAGTCTAGTCAAGGTGAATCCACTAACGGTCAAGGTGGATCGACAATAATTCGAAGGTCGAGGGAGTCGACTGGGTAAAGTCAAAGTCGAAGATATCGACGACAAGTCAATCTTCAAGAGGACGAAGTGTGGGCATGAGAGGACCTACTAGAGACCAAATGAAGGTCAATTGGCAATCCAACTTGGAGTCGACTGTAACAGAATCCCAGAATTTGCGATATTTGTAGCCAATGATATGCATGATCTGTAACCGTTTTTGGGCACCAATATTTAGGGGTTTTCCTGTTGTAAAGCCTATAAAGAGGTGTGTTATAACACTATAAAGGTTAATCGTAGATTGACAGATTGATCATTATGATCAATGTTAGAGGTTGTTGGTCATGCATATGTAAGCCAAATTGGCTACAGGGTTGTTCTTGCACATGAAAGAGGGTATGATGTCAATTGTGTCTTAGGTGTGGACCAAGGTTAGACATGTAACCTTTTATTTAGATTGAATAACACAACAAGAGAGAAAAACATTCAAAGGAAGGCTGGTTTTCCAAGGTAAAATATCGGTGTACTGTGTGATTGCTTATGTCATTTGCATTCTTGATTAAATTCTTCTTCTCTTCTGCTAGGATTGATTTGGAAGTGTCTTTCATTTCCTGAAAAAGAAGAGCCCATTGAAGTTGGGTAGTTGTACAAAGCTAGCAATAAGATTCTGTGGTCCATTTGATATATTGGACAAAATAGGGCGAGTTGAATACATGCTTGCATTGTCTGCTTCCACGAATGTGCATAATGTATTTCATGTCTCTTTGTTGAAAAAGTATGTACATGATACTAACCATGTTATTGATTGGAATTTGATTGGGGTGGAGCCATAAGGAGACTTTCAGGTCTAGTCAGTGCTTATATTGGACATTAAAGTCAAAATGCTCTGGAATCGAGTCATAGAACTGGTAAAGGTTCAATGGACCTATTATGGTCCTGAAGATGCTACTTGGGAGCATGAAGAGGTCATGTAGGCAAAATACCCGCGGCTTTTTAAAGAACTTTGAAATTTTGATTTATGTTTTGTACAAGCACTGAAGACGGTGCCAAAATAAGGGGGAGGGGAATGCAATACCTCAGTTTTGAATCCTCAGATTAAATAATGTATTTTTTTTATTTTATAAAGGGTCAGATTAGTTAAACAAATAAAAGAGACGAGAGTGCCTAGGAAATGTAATACTTTGAACATTGCAATTAATAAAATACATCATTGGCTGCAAGATGGAAAAATACATAGTTATAAGAGGATATGATTCCATGAGAGAGGGGGGGATAAAAGGGATATATATTTATATCATATTTTATTTTACCCACCTTGGAATTTTTAGAGAGAAATAAGTAGTTACATGAGCTTCTTGGGGGAAAGGCCATGTGGTTCTTGATTTCCAAGTAAATACATAAAAACATCTTTGGGTTGTTTGGGGGTTCTTATTCTTCATTTAATCACACACTATTCATTCATTATTTCTCATTCATTATTCCTCATTCATTCTTGTTCTTGGTTGGGGACATGGAGAGAGATTGCTAAGGAAAGAAGCCATTGCTTTTCAGATGTAGTAATTTTTGGTGTAAATTCCAACCATGAAATGGTTCCTATATGCTTGAGGTGCATTGACATGTGCTAAACCTCGTTCACATTTATGAGTCCAGAGAGTCTCAACATGGATATTCTAGACTAGATGCACTGGAGAACTGGAAAGAAGTGGACAACCCAAGGGACTACATGGTAGGGAAGGGGGTTCATTGTATTTAGGTTGTGTAGGATGGAGAGAAGAGATATGGTGTACTTTGTATTTTTATGTGTTGAGAAACCCGCAAGAGCTTGAGTGTTGACTAGTTTGGGAAGTTGAGTGTCACTCTAGAACCCATCCTTGGGGATTCATAGCCTTGGCTTGAGCGTGACCAGATGTTGAGACTTGGAACAACTAGGTCTAAGGTTGGGTGGAGTGTCCTTGGTCTGCAACCCGTTGGTGATCATTTTTGTTTAAGGATAATTGCTCTCTATCATGTCTTCCTTTGCTTATATATTTATTTCCATTGTGAATTGATTATTATCTCAGAGATATGTATTTTAATGTGTATGTTTGTTGGTTATGGATTTGCATGGTATGACTAAGCATTATTTTTAATTCTAGCATGAATATTGATTATTGCATGTCTTTTGTTCTTCTTTATTAATTAATGGTTATCGCATTTCGAAACCAGATCTAGAAGTAAGATTTTGCAGTAGGGTGATCCATCCTGCTAGCAACTGGGTATGCTTAAGAGAGGTATTTGAGAATTATTTGAGAGCATTTGTGGTAGAGTGACCCAACCTGGTGGCTGTGTATGTTACACCAACATATCTAGATGTAGTTCATGGTGTAGAAATGGCATGGCATGAAGGCCCTATGCCCAATATTTTAACATCATTAGATAATGACTCTTGATAGGAAGTTGACATAAGCACACTATGTTGAATTACATTGCATGTCAAGGATGATATTGTAGTATGGAACAAAAAAAATTCTCAATGGGTTACGCCTAGTTGTTGCTCAATATTGAGTAGAGCCAATACCATTCACAAATCTCAAACTAATTGACATGGAAATCCATAATGAAATTGACCCATAATTTATGAATAAAATACAAGGGAACATCCTTCTTATTACATGGAGGTTTATCAAATACTATTAACCACCTATCAGTCCAATGGTCTTTACATGGTTGGAT
>CBVK0100568651.1:0-10783 GCA_900067695.1 Picea abies
GAAAGTGTTTTTCATCTTCAACCTTCTTAGTGTCACAAAGGTGACACAGTCTTTCATCCCATGATGTTTTAGGAATTGACCAATGTCCAATTTCACTATTATTTTAATTCTATATAAATATTTAAATATCATAAAATACATTTCCTTAACTTTATTTTTATATAAAAAATATTTGAATAAAAATCATATTACTTTTATCTATTTTATTATTATTTTATATGTATGTAAAATACTAATTGTTATTAGTTTTTTAATTTATTTTATTTAATAATAAAATTTTAAAAACACATCATTTTAAAAAAATTATAAACAAAAATATTTTAAAAATATTTATTAATAATAATAATAAATAATTTAAAAAATAAAAAAATATTAAAATTTAATATTTAAAAAAAATTTATTTACCATAATAAAAATTAAAATTAAATAAAAACAAAAAATTTTCACTTAAATTACATTAAAAAGGAAGAAAACCGATAAAGACTTTCAAAATTTTCCTTCTCGTGGAGGACCACCGAGAAAGATTCTAAGATAATTATTTTCCTTCTCGTGGAGGACCACCGAGGAACACCACGACTCAAGTGGAAGACCACCGATAAAGACTATAAAGATTCTCAATTTTTTCCTTCTCGTGGTGGACCACCGATAAAGACTACCAAATATTTCCTTTACGTGGATGACGCGATAAAGACTTCAAAATTTTTACCCGTCGTAGAAGACCACCCATAAAGACTTTGAAATTTATCCTTCTCAGGGAGGACCCGATAAAGACTCTTAAATATTTCTCTTTTCGTGGAAGACCACCGATAAAGACTTTCAAAATATTATTAATTTTTTAATATCATTTATTTAATTTTAAAATTTAAAAACACATTATTTTAAAAAAATTATGATTTTTTTTATTAATAATAATAAATAATTTAAAAATTATATATTAAAATTTAATATTAAAAAATATTTATTAACATTATAAAAATGAAAAAGTTTTCACTTAAATTACATTTAAAAAAGTATAACCATCAAGACTTTCAAAATTTTCCTTCTCAGAAAAGACCACCGATAAAGACACTCAATTTTTTCCTTCTGGTGGAGGACCACCGATAAAGACTTATTTTTTTTTCCTTCTCGTGGTCTTCCACCACTAAAGAGTACCAATTTTTTCCTTCTCGTGGATGACCCGATAAAGACTCTTAAATTTTTTCTTGTAGTAGAAGTCGTAGAAGGCCACCGATAAAGACTCTGAAATTTTTCCTTGTAGTAGAAGTTGTATTTTAACTTTTTGAGTCGGACATTTGTCGGAAATTTTTAAATTTTTTAAAATTGATAATAAATATGAGATATAAATAAAAAATCTTGTAAAATTATTTTCTAATAAAATTATAAAATTAAATTACAATGAAACTTTTAAACAATATATACTTAAGATATATATTTTTTAATTTATTAGACTTTATTATTATTTATTTTTTAATGTAATTTTATTTAATCTAACATCATGCTAATGTAACAACATCTTCCTCATACTTGATTGTAGAATACCTCCCCATGCAATAATAAATAACTAGTTAATCTTTTTTAAAAAGTTGATTAAATTGCACTAGAATTTTAGAGAGATGGATTTGAGAGTTATCTCATCAAATAAGAGATTTATACTTATATTTAATTAAAAATTTAAATGATTAAATACATTTTTTATATAATTTAAAATAAATTAAAAACTTGAAATAAGAAAATAAATTATATAATTAAATATAAATTATTAAAGTATTTATATAATTTAAAATTTAATTTTAATTTAATATTCTTTTTAAATTGATTTTCAATTAGCTTATACTATATATTATATGTTTTTAGTTTGTCCAATAATTTATATCAATATATTTGTAATGAGGTAAGTTATATAAACCAATTAAGATGATATTATAAGTAATGGAAATTTTATGATTTTTATTAGCAATATTATTTGATAGATAAAATATTTTAGATGATTTATTAATTTGAGAGTAAGATTAAGTTTTATTATTTCTACATTTATGGTTTTAAAGTTTAGATAAAAGCGGAATTAAAAAGACTTTATTATGTTTAAAGTTGAGTTTTTATCAACTAAGTATATTTCAATCATAGTAAATTATAATGTTTGTAGATAATTTAGTTATATGTACATAATAAAAGTGGTAAAATATCAAAAGTGTGAATATTGGTTTTCAAAAATGCCAATTTCAATTCTAAAAGTGTGAATATTGATTCCAAAAGTGTCACTTTTTAATTTTGAAAGTCTCAAACTCAATTCTAAAATTGTGAACTTAGATTCCAAAATTGACTATATTTAATTGTTATAATGTGCGTTTTGATTTTAATATTTTGAATTAAATTGTTTTCACACACACAACATTTTGTTTTTGCATGTGCATGCATGATATCTCTATGACATACATGCTAAATATATCAATATTGAAGATGGGAATCTTGATTGGATTTTGGGGAGTTGTTGCTATATTCATTATTTGGGACAAAACAAGATGTTGAATAGTGAGTTTTCTTCCCTACAACAACACACTAAGACCCTTTTATGGTCTTTACTATTCCCTACATAGCCACTTGTCCATATGCCCCACTACTTTAATGTATGCAAATTCACTTAATAGTATAATATTTGAATACCATTTGTCCAAATGCTTACTTATGTTAATTTATTTAATGTTACTTAATGATGTATTGTTTGTTTTTATATGAATATATTATATATAAAAAATGTAAAATAAAATTCATAATATATTTTACATTTTTGTTAATAATTAATATATAAATATAAACTGAAAATTGAAAATCATTTTAAATTTATAAATTATGGTTTTTATTAAAAAAAATATCATTAAATTTTTGTAAAATTGATAATATAAATATCAAATATAAATAAAAAAGATTCTAAAATAATTTTCTAATAACAATAAATTATAATGAAACCTTTAAACAATCCATATATATATATGTATTAGGCATGGGTAAGGTAAATTTTCCAAGTTTTATGGCATATGTAGCCATGTGTATGCCCCTTCTGTAGGCATGGGTAAATCGGATGGATTTAAACTGAACCTCATCAAACATATCACTTCATATCACGACACTTGCCAATTGAGCTACCCCTCGAGGGCTAATTAAGATAATATTATAAGCAATGCAAATTTTATGATTTTTATTAGCAATATTATTTCATAGATAAAATATATTTTAGTTGATTTATTAATTTGAGAGTAAGATTAAGTTTTATTATTTCTATATTTATGGTTTTAAAGTTTAGATAAAGGTACAATTAAAAAGATTTTATTGTGTTTAAGGTTGAGTTTTTATCAACTATGTATATCTTCATGTGAGTGTCCTCGCAAAATGAAGCCAACTTCAATAATGTCAAACACTCTCCTTGCTCTTAAAATGGATGAAAATGAAAACACATAGTAATTTATATTATCACTCACAAAATTATCTATTTGCAACAATAATATTGGTGGTAATTTTCTATTTGAACTGTAACCATTTCTATTATCAACACTTTCCTCAAGTTATGCATATCATCTTTCTTGTAGGATAAACATTTTTCTTAAGATTCGGTTTGTAATAGAGTCTTCTGTATTGGGTGGTTTGATGTTCCCATGAAAAACCCCCATAACAATCCATCATTGGATCTTTGAGATCCTTGAGGCACTTAACTAATGAATTCATATTGAAGTTTGAACCCATCTCCAAAAAGTAAATGTCAAAGTAGTCGAAGCCTCCAATCTTGTGTCCATGTGTAAGCATGCCAATTAAATAAATTGGGAGATTCATGGAACTACTAATAGCCTTTTCCTTCTTGCCTGAACTTGGTATAGAAGGGTGACTGCACGAAGTTGGTGGACGAAAACGTGGCAAGGGGTCAGCAGGAATGCGTACGCATTCCTGATGTTATAGGTTTGGCAATGCCTGAACCTCCACTCAACTTGCCACATAGGTTTTTTGGTAGGAATGGGTGCTCGTTCCTTTTATATAGCATTTTTAATGGGTCGCGGGCGTGATTTGTGCCCATTTTCACACATCATGCTCATGTTTTTACCCTCATTGAGAAAATAGAGAGGAGCGGCTCTATTAATATCTTGTCATAATGTCCCATTCAAGCCAGGTATCCTTGATTTCTTTTCTTTTCCTCCCAATTTAATAATTTTTACTTTTATTCAATTAATTTAATATATTCTTTAAAAGAATCTAAATTATAGAACTTTGTAATCTTATAGAGAAATATCATCTAGAAAATTTAGAGAGTGACCTCTTACATTGCCTAACATTTCCCCTTTAAAAATAAGTGTAGAGAATTTACAAGAAATTTGATTATTTTATGTTTTTTTTTTATTATTTCTTAAATATGTATTGATGCTTTTTGTATTTACCTACCATGTCTTATTAAATTGTAGCTATATTATAAAATGGAACCTGAAGACAATGTAAACCACCAACCAACAAAACAAGGAGAAGAAAACCCCAACCGACCACAACCACCCAACATAAACAACCAAACTGATGAGGGCTTGGTCACTTTAAGAACACTTGTAAATCAATTAAGGGGCACAAGAGAACCAAGCATGGAGTCCTTGGGTACTTCATTAGATGTAATTTTGAGGTCCCTTGCTAGTGCCTAAGGGAAATTAACTTATATTTCTGAATATAGGGAAAGAATGTTTGAGTATTACAACACTAGATTGGATAGAAACCAAGTTAGAGACTTGGGTATTTCAAAACAAGAACTGATGTCTAATTTTAGGGATCCTCAATCTGCACACCAACCACCTGTGAACAAGAAACAAATTTTCATTGGCTGGTGCATCCACCCACAAATTAGTCAAAACTGGGTGGATAGGTGGTACATGGTATTTGATAAACCTCCTTGCAATAACAAGGAGTTGCCTTTATATTTTTTGTGAAATTTGTGGGATAAATTTATTTTGGGTCAACAAGTCAACTACTTCGACATGGGTGAATTCTAGGGGGTGGGTTCAGGTCCTCATAGGACTGAGAGCATGCCAAGAATGATCCCATGTTAGGTCCTCGTCCCCCCAGGTGAAGGCCTAACCCCCTTGCATAAAATCCTCCCGTTGTAGAGAGATTGAAACATGTAAAATTATCTATATCATCATTGAATCAGAGCCTAGTGCAACACAATATCTTTGTTGCACTATCTCTGCAGGAGGTTCCTGCTGGTGACATTGATAGAGGGGTCAAAGCTTCACCTTGTACAACAATGGAGTGACGAGAGGGAACATGGACATATCAATCATCCATGTGAACCTCATAGATGCTCTAGTTGAGGGTAGACCTTCTATGGGCCTATGGAGGCCAATCGACAACATAGCTTCATGGAGGAGGTTAGTATCTTAAGCATCTCTATGTTCTTCATCGTTATATATTTATATGGTATTTTGTGTATTTATATCGATATTTTATTGTATGTTGTTTTGTAGTTGTTGCATTTGTGTAGCCAACCCTCTACGCCCATGGATGCATCAATGCATGTCTCCACCACTGATGCAACAGTAGAGGCAGCCTGCTCATTTGGCATACCCAATACACATGTATGTGTCACATTTGATCAATTCACCATGGGAATTTATTTATGTTATGGCATCGTCAAATTTTTAATGTTATTATGTTTCTACAGGTTGTGTGACTATATGATGTCAAGGAATTTCCATCTGGGATGGACAAGTCACCTGCATCAAAGGTATCATGTGTAGAGTTAAATATCAAAATCATAACTGTGGACTTTCCTATCAATTATATCAACCACTCTCACCACAAAAACCTAAAAACAAGAGTTAAATATCATTTAAATCTCAAATTTGTTGCATTTATGTTGTTGAATTTTATTATTTGATACTAATAGTTCAATATTATTAATATGTATGCAAGATGCTAACATATTCACTAGTTATAGTACTAGTCCACTCCTTGGGCACTTGGCCTATGCTCATGGGTTACCTTGCTCTATGCCAAGAGAGTTTCCGTGACTTGTATAGCCTATGGGGGTCCATTGTTGCCCACCCCCAACATATTTCTTATTCGGTGCATCCTCAGTGGATTCACCCACATGCCACCCATTTGCACCACCTCGTCCATCAAATCTATCCACAATAGACGCACCCATATTCCACCCACCCCCACCACCATTTCCATCGGCCCCATTCACCGAGGCTACCACAGTAGAGGTTGCGTTGGAGTAGGTTGTACATTTGAGTTCTCCACATGCCAATGACTCTCCATCGAGGCCTGAGATATTTACAGTGAGATAATGTGTTGATGATAATTTGTTACATATCATGAATTGATTTTATGCATATTTGTTTAATTTTGATGATTTGATCCTTGTAAATGACGCAGGGTGGCATTGGTAAGAGATTAGGGTCACAGAGGAGGGTAACACCATCACGATTTCCAGTCCCATATGTAGTGAGTTGTCTTATGTTAACTTACAAAGTATAATTTTGTAAGTATTTTAATTCATTGAGGAAAAAAACTTATAACAATATATTTTGTTTGTACAGTCTCCAAAGCGACGAAGCACACCTAGGCCCAAATCCACTCGAGGTGCAGTTTGTCCCTGTGATGTGTTGCATGGTCGAAGTACTCTACTAGACAATCCTGGACCATTCTGGCGATCATTTCCCCATCGTCCTCCATGATTGTATAGTCTGGTGATGTTCGTTGTGCCTTTGATTTCTTGTGTACGCCTCCTACCTGCGCAACTGGTCTCTTATTTCCCCCTGGTTCCTGTGTGTTGGGATTTAGGGCGGTCTCCTGCTCTCCCTCAGATTGTTTCTATTGTTCATTGGTCGGATTTGTATTCTCCTTCTTCCCCTTCTGGGTTCCTATCTTTTTTGGCCCTTCATCTGTTTGTGTTGGCTTGCCTTGTCCCGTTCTTGGTCTCTTGGGCACTTGGATTTCCAGAGGCTGCATTTCTCCCTACTCTGCCTCTTCTTCTATTGTTCTTTGCGGAACTTCCCAATTAATGGTTGGGATCCTCCATTCATTGAGCCATTCACTAATGACCATGTTGATATCACCCTCTTTGATGAAGTATCACATCTGTAGCCATTGTTTCAATGGATCCTACCTTGCCTGTATCCACATTATTTGTCGTGTGGCTCGGAAATTGGCGATGTCTGCATATCGCGCAACCACCTCTGATATTATTCTTCATGATCGACTGATGTCTTCCTGTATGTCTCATAGGTATGCTTCAAATATGATCCCATTCTCCCTCTTATGCTTGGCATTCGGCCAGACTCTCAATAATAGATACCTCACTCCCATTGGCTGTGGTCTGGTACAAAAAACTACATACCATGGTTCTCGCCATCCCATGAAGGATATTAAGGTAATCAACCATGAGTAGTGGAACTTTGTGCCTAGGTCCTGTGCATCCTTGCAGTCCTCTTGGAATAATTTCAATAAGTATGGCGCCCAACTCATTGAGGTGCCTTCTATGCACCGGGATGCAATTGCAATGACTCCAGCTGGTACTTCCTCTCTGCGACATTTTCTTAGCAACTTGCAGAATAAGATTTTTGCACCCAATTGTGTGGCTGCGTTGTTGATTCCTTTGATAATGATGCCTCTCGTTGCCCTGGCGGTGCCATACTTCTTCTTCATTTCTTCTGCTAGTGCTTTCTCCTTGGATTTTTTGTCCATAACCAATGCAAGATCCATACCCCGGATTGGTAACCTTGTTATTTGTGCAATAAGCTCAACAGTTATGGGGACAGGTTTGTCCAGCCATATGTCCCCTCCATGTGTGACTGCTAACAATTGCTTGACGCATGTTGTTGCGTTCTGGCCTTTGCCAAAATGTGGTAGGTTCAATAGACCTAAGATTCCTATTCTCTCCAGCCCAGTTGCCCACTGGTATGGTTGGTTAATCATTTCTCCAAGATGAGTTATGCCTATGGTCTATATAAAGACCCTCTGCACAATTTCTGGGAACTTTGTTTCATCTGCTACATCATGGTCTCAATATTTGAGCTTCTCGATGTGGCCCAGTAGCTCCGGTCCTACCTGTACTCCCGCTGGTATGCGTGGTAGAACAATTTCTATTGTAGGTTTCTTGCGGGGTGAGCTTGGTATCTGTATTTTATATTTCTGTTGCGGTGGCTGGCTCGAAGTTCCAACAACTTCCAATTGCTCCCCCGTGAGCCATTCTAGCCAAGCTGAGGCATATTCAACGGTCTCCCCTACTGTTTGTCCTGAGATGGTCATTTGAGAATCATATGGCTCCACTACTGCTTCTAGATTCTATGTCATTCCATTAACTTCCAGGGCTTCTTCAATGCTCTCTAGTTGCACCTCCTTTTGGGTTTTTGCTTCCTGGATCTGAGGCTACTAGGTCGCTACTGGCATATATACTTTCATGGACTCTACTTCTGGTTGTTGAATTTCTTCTAGAATCAGTGTAGAATTCACTGGTATCGTCTCTGGAGATGGGATTTTGTCGATATCAACGATCTCTCGCTGTTGATGTTCATTCTCTTCAAACGGTCCTCGTGACCTAGTTTGACCCCTAGTCAGTCTGGCGCTCTGGCTTGCTTCTGCTGACTTCAGTGGTGCCATAGTGGTGACTGGCGAATGTCTTCTAGGTTCGAATGACTTCTGTGATCTATGTAGCCTCGCTTTGTGCGTTCTAGCTGCTACTTCTCTCTGTCTGTTCTCCTTTCACGAATAGACTAGTTGCTCCCATGCTCACGTGTTATATCGACTTTCCATAAAGCTTGTCAAGGATGCTTCCTCCATTATGGGCTTAATGCAACATAACTACCAATGCATTCTAATCTTTCCTGGGTGCTGAAACAATTTACTATCATGCATCAATACTAGATCTCCTTCCTTGAACATTTTCTTCTTGATGTGTCGATCGTGCCAAGCTTTGTCTCTTTCTTTCTGCACTTGTTGATGGAATCTTGCCAATATTCGGTCTTCCTCCATGGTCAATAAAGATTCAGTCTCTCATGTAATGTGCCTCGTTCTGTCATTTGTGTGATAGCTGCTACGCACAAGTTGGGTACTAAGAATTCTAATGGCACTACTACTTCTTGGCCATAAACTAGTTTAAATGGTGTGTGCCCTATCAACTTTTTTCATGTAGTCCTGTACGCCCATAATACTGTTGGTACTTTGAGGTCCTAGTCGTCTCTATTAATGTTACAAATATTTGTCAGTACGTTCTCCAGAATTGTGTTGAAAGCTTCCACCGTGCCATTTTCTTGTGGATGATATGGTGTGCTCTTCTGATGATCAAATTCAAAATCTTCAGTCATCGCGTGGATGATGTTGTTTATGAAGTGCGTGCCTTGGTCTCTCATAAAAAATCTTGGGTACCCAAATCTAGTGATCACTTGTTCAAACAAAAAGTGTGTTTTTGTCTTTGTGCTGCAATATTTTACTGGTGCAGCTTCCACCCATCTTTTTAGATATTTCGTCGCGGTGATAATGTACCTTGCCCCTATTCTTTTGGCTGGTGGGTTAATTGGTCCCACAAATTCTATTTCCCATTTTTCAAATGCCTATAATGTTACTTGTGGTCGTAGTGGCATCTCGTCTCTTTTGTTGGGTTTTCCTACCCTTTGACAAACATCACATCTTTGACAGTATGCCTTCGAGTCTCTGTGAATCATTGGCCACCATAGTCCTACACATAATACCTTCTTCATGGTAGCTTTACCTACATAGTGTCCCCCTACTATTCCCTCATGGGCTTCTGCTAAAACTCTTGGTCTTTCGTGCTCTAACATGTATCTTCGCAAAATGCTATGTACGCCCATTTTGTATAGGTGTCCCGCAATTACTTGATAGTCGACAGCACAGAATACCAGGTTCTTCTTCTACGCAGTGGTGTTCTTGCGACGTAGTACCTATACTCAAGTACTGAATGATATCTGTGAAGTATTCATCAGCAATCTGTACTAAGAATAACTATGCATATGGAAATTTTCTTCTAAATTCGTAGGTTCTTCTCCATTTGTGACCCTCGACAGGTGGTCATGTCCTGCATTCAATTTTCTTGGTTTAACTTCTACTTCAAAGTCGAATTCTTGGAATAGTAGTAACCATCGATAGATTCTCCCCCCCAATGTTGGCTTGTTGACTAGGTATTTTAGGGTTGAGTGATATGTGAACATATTAAAGTGTTTTCCCAATAAGTAATGCCTAAAATTTTGTAGTGCATAGACCATGGCTAGACCTTCTCTTTCTATCGTGTTATAGTTTTGTTCTGAGTCTGATAACTTTCTGCTTGCAAATGCTATAGGGTGATCCAAGTCTCCCACTCCTAGATGCTCCAAGATAGCTCCAAGTGTTATGGCTGATGCATCTACGTGCACATGGAATGTCTTTTCCCAGTCTGTAAATACTAATATCGACGCGGTAACCATATTTTCCTTCAAGGTATCCAGACCGTGTTGACACTCGTCGTTCCACTAAAACTTTGTATCCTTCCTTAACAACTTTTCCATTGGTGTTGTGAAATGCGCATATCCTTTTATGAATTTCATGTAGTATCCTGTGGCTCATGCCTTGGCCCAACACCAATGTCATCTCGTCGTCGCCTTTGTCCCTCCCTCGTCTTTACAGGCGTCGACCGTACTGATTCTCGGTGAGCTGACTCCCCGACCATCTCTGCCTCTCAGCCTCGGGGTCCCACATATGCAAAAAAACACCAAATATAGAGTCAACATCCATATACATATATAAACGTGTTATCTATCAAAAT
>CBVK0100568655.1:0-22446 GCA_900067695.1 Picea abies
ATCATGGGTAACAGAATGCCCCCCAAAGTATGAGGTTGGAACCAGTGACAGCCGATAGACTTTGTAAGCTGCATGTGTGTGTCGAGAACCAGGAGAACACCTAATCGGAAACCTGCAAACAACCAAACATCTGCAAAATATCATATATATCAATTCCCACGAGACATACACAGTGGATCTATGTGTCGCAAATTATACATACTCCAACGCAACTTGGATCACAAAGATGATATCCAGGGTCTTCAATCTCATCGCCCAAAGTACGAATCTAACCATGTGATTACATGTGTTGAAGTCGAACATGGTAGAAACCACTTGATTACCGGTCATTGATGAAACCGTTAACAAGTGCGAGGGAAATCACCATTGATGTCAATGACTCCCAAGGTACCATAGTACAATCCATCAAGTGTAAATAAATGAGTTGAAGTCGAACATCCGATGGAATCTTTCGATCAGGGATCAATGATGTAAACCCACTGTCGAAAGCGAGGAAACTTGTCATTGAGGCATGCAAGCTCCAAGGTACCAAATAATTTCTAAGTCTTGATTCCGGATAATGAGCTGAAGTCGACGGAATAAAACTCATCACAGGAGGGCCTTGATGTATCCCCCATCAATGACACGAAATGAGTAACAGATTTTGAAGGTGAAACAGAGTATGATGTGAATTGGACTGGACACAGAGAAGGCCGACACAGAGAGAATGGATAACTGCAGATGGCCGACTCAATATAGGTTTTAGATGGACTTCTCTTGAACATATGAATGACACGACCAATAATTTGGCAGCATTGACTCAAAGATGACCAGGGAATGACCCTGTAATCAATCGAATGAGAGACAAATGGATTTCCCAAACCGGCTTCAAATGATGAATAGGGGGTGTCATGTTCAAGAGTGACACTTACTTCCAATCAATACGAAGATGAAAACATATCCCTTTCCCAAATTTTCCCCCACCATTTCTGACGAGTACCTCTTTATTTTTACACAAGCTTGAGAAGGATAACATATGCTTGTTGATGTAAGCTCATCCTTCGGACGAGTCCCTCAGAGTATGTTTAATGAACCATAAGAAGGAGTGGTTCGGTCCCATCATGGGTCTGTCAATGTTTGTTTAACGAGTCTAGAGATAGAAAACTCGAAAGTTTTTTCAAGACTATAAAGTTTGGAAAAAACACTTAAAAGAGAACTCTCTCAGTTCCTTTTTCGTAAAATAGTCTAAATGAGACCGAAAAAGAGATAAATTATCACTCACCAGACGCTTACTTCAAATAATTTATCGAGCGTGAAAATAGCAAGGTCGCTCGACGATCTTTTCATGTTTAGAGAGTCTGAAAAGAGCTTAAAGAGGACTCCAGGGGGGTTCCTTTTTCGTATAACCTTGTTGAGCCCGAAAAAGTGATAAAAGTACACTCAATCGCGTTCTCATGTATTTACGAGTGCAAGAACGGAAAAATACCACGCTCAAGGTTTTAATATAAAAAAAATAAAAAACAATCAAAAACACGCGATAACAAAGAAAAACATATACGTATCCCTGTATTTGATCATCAAAGTCATCACGCCTGCAAGAGTTACACTCAACATGACATTAGGGATTAGGGTTTAATCGATAAATAATCATAAAAAACTAAAATGATATAGTAAAAGTAAATAAAAGGAGTAAATACTCTTTTTACCACATCATTTTTACATTTCCACTATTGAGCTCAAAAAACCCCTCTTTTACCCTCCAAGTTCGGCGTCAGATTGCAGGATCTACGAGAGACCAT
Organism: Picea abies; assembly: GCA_900067695.1. Classification (NCBI taxonomy): domain Eukaryota; kingdom Viridiplantae; phylum Streptophyta; class Pinopsida; order Pinales; family Pinaceae; genus Picea; species Picea abies. The sequence continues at coordinate 1,779 of CBVK0100568655.1, forward strand.
TTAGCGAGATGTCTGCGACAGTTAGGTAGGCTCTTTGTCCTTAACACTTTCATGGTTTAATTTTGTAATTTCATTGGTAAAATTTCCATTTTTAAGTTGATTTTCCAAGCCCTACATGCACGCTGCCATTCTCGCAGGCAGGCTATACGAGGCCTGCGAGAATGAGGCATTCTCGTAGGTGAGCCTAAGGCCACCTGTGAGGTTCTCGCACTATGCACACAGGGCACCTGTGAGAACCGCAAAGCTCACTTTTTTTTTTTTAAATTTAGCCAATGAAAAAGAATGGATTCATGAAAATAGTTGCTAACCTTCTTGTTTTGTCTCTTATGCAGATAATTGGCCATCAACATGGTGCTTGAATGGCGCGAAAGGGAACATGAAGAATACAATGCAATGGCCAAAAATAATCCACCTACTATAGCTGCTTTGAGAGACTGTGGGCTCTTGAATTACTTTCGCATCTCGGGCATGAGGGCCCAAGTCAGACTATTAAAGTACCTGGTGCGTATGTGGGACCCTGATCAATAGGTGTTTCATGTGGGGGTCCACACACTGTCCTTAGACATTGAGGACATTTACTTTTTGACTAGTTTGTCACGGTGGGGGTACTATGTGATCCTGACTAGTAGTAGAGGTGGTGGGCTAAAGATGAGTGAGTACTACAATTTACACTGCGTTCCCGAGGCTGAGAGAAAGAAAGGAAAAGTAGCTATCTGGGGGGTACGAGACTTAACCCTCCGTACTATCCTTTTCACTATAGCTCGGATGGCTGGGATTTCTAATCCTCACATAGTGTTACAGAGTTACTTCCAGTATGTTATTGAGTGTACTGAGCCTCGAGTGTTCAACTGGGCAGATGCTGTGCTTCGCAGTGTAAAAAAGCAATTGACCAAATGTAGGCAAGGTGACCTGAAGCAATTCGGGTATAGATCTTTACTAGTATCCTTCTTCCTTGAGCGGGTCTCATTACTGAGGCTATAGGTGGAGTGGAATTTACCGACTCCCAGGGATCCACGGATGCTGAGATGGTGTCGGCTCATGGCCCGGCACGTAGCAGGACCGATCATCAAATATGATGATACTTTCTTTGACTGGCTTCAACCACAGATGTTGATGGTTGATGACTACGCTTATGCTAGGCTGGATTTTCAAGGAGATCCGGATTTGGTATTGCCAGAGGATGCTCAATGGGGGGACCTTGGTAAGAAGTACACACATTTTTTTCTTTTCAAATGTTTTTGTGAATTTTTATCATATTCAAATGTTTTTGTTTTATACGTTCGTCCAAAGACTAATACAAAATCGTTTGTTGATAACATAGATGTTGGACCTTACAGACCTCCTGGCACTTCTCCGATCCAGCGGCGAGGAGAGGTAGCGACAACACCATAGTATGTTGAGGATTATCAAGTGGTGGAACAGAATCTAGAGGGCCCGACTGCAGACATTCCAGACATGACTCTAGAAGAGGTTCCATGACGCGATCAGCGTCATATTGTAGGGGTATCAGCATCTATGAGTCGACTGCTCCATATGGTTGCTAGGGTAGTCGTGTGTTACTGTGAACGTCATCCATGAGGTCACTTTGTAGAAGCTATGAGCTTCAAATTTTGACATTTTGGTCTTCAGACAAACTTTTTGTTAAAAACTCTTTTGATCATTATATATACAGATGGCTTCTACCGGTTTACCTTATATTGTGTGAATTTCGATGTGTTTGGCTTATAAATGATTCAAATATCTGTCCAATACATAATTAGCCAATGCATCTGTTAATGTATTTAGACATCTAGGAATATGTTGATATTCAATGTGATCAAAATAACATTCCAAGATGCGAATTCGCAAATACACCCGTAACAAAGTAGGACTTCAAATAGAGTAGATATTACTTAACTGTAGTACTACAAGCTGCGAGTCAAGTCGCACAACCAAATGACGAATTCCGAGCGAGATAACATCAACCAATAATTCAATAACGACACTATACTCTGCAATGTTGTTGGTTTCACGGTTGAGGCACACACCTCGTAAAGAGACAAGCTCGTTTGTAGGGGCGTAAATTGCCCACGCAGCAGAAGCAAGGTTCTCAGTACTACGGCTAGCACCATCAGCAAATCCAATATAGGGTAGCGAAGACTCTGACATCTAGAAATCAAACACAATGTCACATAAGGGCAGAGACCAGATAACGACCAAAGAAAACGATAGTAACACACAAGAAGTATGATACATTAAAAATACAAGTACTAGTGCATAGATGATTTTATGCATAGTACTTCTTCAAGTACAACCCATTCCTAGGTTCACTCAAAGGGATACCATCGTAATCTACCAACTCATATGCTCCTTTTTCCAAAACTCGGCGAACGATATAAGGACCTCGCCACATGGGTTCGAATTTCCCAACTCCTAACAAATATCGATCCTATTCATATAGAAGAACAAGATCACCTTCGAAGAAAACGCGAGGCTTGACATGCTTTTCATATTGGGCCTTGACACGATTTTTCTGGGCTTCTATTACTAGGGTGGCATAAAGTTGAGTTTCGTCTAATCACATTAGATACAATAGACATTCTTCTTCAGCAGAAGTGTTGGGTAGGATTTCAACAGCCAGCTTCAGAGAGGGTATCTCGCATTCTATAGGGAGAATGACTTCCACACCATAGACTAACCGAAAAGGTGTAAACCCAGTAGCGGACTTGACGGATGTCCGGTACGCCCACAATGCTGAAAACAACATTGTGTGCCAACTTGTTTTATGAATCTCTATCATTCATTGAAGCATAGTTATGAGAACTTTGTTGATCGCTTCGACCTGGCCATTAGCTTGTGGATAATAGGGCGTTGAGTTATCATGGCGAAGACCCAACTTTTCCGTAAGTTCAGACATCATAAAATTCCTAAAGTGGCTACCGTGATCAGTGACGATAGCTTGGGGAACACCAAAACGAGCTATGGCGTGATTAAAAAGAAACAAGGTTGTGGTCTTTCCAGTGTTGTCAAATGTTGGCATCGCCTCGGTTCATTTCGTAAAGTAATCAATGGCTACAATGATGTAACCATGCCCCCCAGCTGAGTGAGGGTGACATGTCATGAAATCGATGTCCCATTTCGCAAAGGGACCAACTGAGACCATAGGATGAAGAGGAGCAGGATGTGACTGAATTTTCTAGTTGTAGGTCTAGCAGGCATGGCATTTCTGAACGGCAATAATGCAGTCGTTAAACAAAGAAGGCCAAAAATACCCTGCACGTAAGATCTTCTGGGCAGTAGCATACCTAGACATATGACCACCACATGCTCCAGAATGGCAGTCATTCAGAGCTTTCTCGGCTTCGTCGAACGTTAGACAATGTCGAAAAACAAAGTCAATCCCCCAACAGTAAAGAGTATCCCTGAGGATAATGTATTGATGAGCTTGATAGCGTATGCGACGTCATTCAGTACTAGACAAAGTAGGCTGGAAAGTCTGGGTTTGGAGATATATAATGATATCTCCATACCAAAGATCATCAGTGCTAATAAGGAAAAGAGATTCATCGGGTAATGAATCAACTGCTACATTTTCCGTTGCAGAATGAGGAAAATCGCATATCAACTCAGCAAAAACTAAGGATTTCTTGGACTTGGCTTGGTCGAATTCCAATTCAAACTCTTGGAGTATCACAATCCATTTGGAGTATTTTCCCCCTAGCAATTGACGTGTCAAAATATGTTGCATAGGGTTGCAATGAGAAATCACCGTAGTCTTGCGTGAGAGGATATAGTGCTAGAAGCGTTGGATATCTTGAACAACAACCAAGGCCAGTTTTTCGACATGTTGATACTTGATTTCAGTGGGTGTGAGACTTCGACTCAAGTAGTAAATAACATGTTCGTCATGCACATCATCCTCTTGGACGAAAACCATGCCAATAGTGTACTCCGAGGTAGCAAGATAAAGGAAGTAATCGCGACTGTAATCGGAGGGGAAGAGAAGCAGAGCTTGCGTTAGGGACAACTTCAAAGTTTCAAAAGCATTGTTGGCGATGGTATCCCAGATAAACTCTAAATCTTTCTTTAAGAACCGTGTAAATCCACGAGTAATCTTGGCATAGTTTGGGATAAAATGATGAAGAAAGTTTGCTTTCCCCTACAAACTTTTCAACTAGCGAAGTGTAGAAGGAGGAGGGAGATTAAGGATCACCTCAACCTTGAAAGGATACACCCAGATCCCTTGATGCGAAACGATAAAACCTAGAAGACGACCGGATTCTACACAGAAAACACACTTATGGGTATTTAAACGTATACGGTAGAACCGACAGCGAACGAAAATGGCTCGGAGGTGATTGGGGTGATCAACTCTGCGCATAGAATGAGCGGGTAAATCGTCCAAATATGGTTGAACGATGTGCTTGATATCATGAAAAGCATAAGACATAGCGCGTTGAAAAGTTGCACCCACATTCTTAAGACCGAAAGGGAGTTTTCGATAGGCAAAAGTACCCCAAGGACAAATAAAAGCAGTCTTATGTTGATCCTCAGGAGCAACGTTAATTTGATTATAGCCGAAGAAACCAACCATGAGAGAGAAGATTTCACTTCCGGTGCAATCATCGACAATCTGATCGACGAAGGGGGTAGGAAAGTTGTCTTTGGGACAAGCTTTGTTAATATCCCTATAATCAACACATACACGAATGGTGCCTCCTTTTTTATCAATCGGGACAGGATTGGAAACCCAGTCTGTAAGAGCCACTGGATAAATAAAGCCGGCTTTCAGAAGTTTCTCAACTTCGAGCTTGATAGCAGCCGCTTTACGTGGGTGAACTGGACGAAGGTGTTGCCAGATGGGTTTAGCGCAGGGGTATGTCTTTATCTCATGTACAACAATTGCAGGGTCGATACCTGGCATCTCTTCGTAGCTCCAGGCGAAGATGTCACAAAATTCTTTGAAAATGGACGTATAGGTGACTATTTCGTCTGGGGAACACGAAGCTCCAATATGGACATTTTCGATGATTCTAGGTTTAACGGATATGTCAATGGGAATCATGGGCAAGATATTACTTAAGTTCCCTTCAACAAACACATCATGTGTAGTTTCGGGAACCGTCGAGATGACAACAACGGTCGACGGAGTCGAAATCCATTGGTAGTTCTCAAGAGTATGTTGCTCCAGAAAAAAGATGGAACGATGATGTCCATCGTCCCAAGAGGTGTCCTCCATGATGGACATAATCATCTCGTCAGTGGAAAAAATAACATGAAAAGGATTGGAAGACAACTCATCAAGAGAGGGAGTAGAAGGTGTTGTCGATTGAATCGCTTGATAATCAAATTCAATCAGACTTAACGACATTGCATTGCCAAAACGTAGATGATCTCCAGGGTCGGAGACAATCCAAGTGTCAGAAGATGCAGGAAGTTTGTGAGGCGAAGTGGAGATCATATTGATAGAAGCAACAGACGGGCGTGGAACATCGAGCGGTGGAATGGGGAAAGTACCCATTAACGATGAGTCCTTTAAAAGGCCTACACCGACATTCTCATAACCTGGCGGGGTTTTAGCAATAAATGGTACATTGCCAGTACGAGTATTGGAATTGAAGAAGGCAAGTTGGTCAACGGTAACAACATTTCCTTGATGAGGAAAACGTACTACATGAAAAAGTGTCGACACAACGACGCGCATGGAATCGATCTGGCTATGGCCAAGAAAAAGATTATAATCAAGGGGAGCATGAAAGACTTCCACTTCAACTTGAACCGTCTTACCTTCTAATGTGATGGGCAACGAAGGAAGAACACCGTAGGGCTTAAAACCAGAGCCATTGAAGGCTTTAAGAGTGTTTTGTGATTCATTCAAGGGAGGAGAGTCTATGGCTTTCCAAAAAGAAAAAGACATGAAACACGTCGAGGCACCCTCATCAATAATTGTTCGGTAAATGTTCTTGTCAGAAACAACAACTTGTATCTGGAACGCAAGTTGAGGGGGTAACCATGGAATGTGATCGTCCAAGTCAAAGACTATTAAATTCGTATCCATTGGATCAATTCCACCGATATCTTTCAACAGTGCCTTACGTTGTGTAGGACAAGTTTGAAGGACTTCAAGGGCTGACATCGCAGAAGGTGCTTGGGCCAGATCTTCAACAATGTTGTAGTTCTGGGACGCACGAGCATGAGGATTGAAAGCCAATTTTCAAATGACACCCTTAGGGGGGGGTCGTAGAACTGTGTCAAGGCTCATTCATTCGAGATGAAGAGGACCGTTGATAGGTGGAGTCACTGGAGAGGGTTGTACCAAAGCAGGAGGTAAATCATCAACCTTCTCCTTAGATGGAGAATAATCTTTGGCTCGAGTCGTGAGTGCAACGTTGTTCTTCTTAGAATCACCAGTACACATCGAAACATATGATGTAGTAGAAGAGCATGGTTGGTCATGAATGACCAACTGAGTCTGTTGTTGAGACGGGAAGGGTTGGGACAAGACAACCGGGGTAGGGGGTTTCGGGGCTCCCTGAAGAAACTTAGTGACCTTGGCACGTCGTGGACAATCCTTCGTGTAGTGATCATCACCAAAGATAAGGCAAGGGTATCGGGGTTTTCTCTTATCCCGATCATCAACAGGAGTAGTTTTAGGTTGCTCTGCTTGAGTATTATTTTGTCCCTCCTTATTCTTGCCTCTCCCCTTTTTAGATTTGTTTTTACCGGCTGGGGTAGATTGGACAGCATTTACCTCAGAAGTTTTGCCGGTGGGAGTGGTAGGAGACGGATCATTTTGAACATTAGAAGAAGCAGATTTAGGGTCTGTGCTTGAAGCATCATGTGATTGGGCTTAGGCAGTACCAATCACACCGTTAGCTACATGCGAGGCAGCTGGAGTAGTTGAAGTGCTGGAAGCATTAGGACGAGGTAATTCAGGTAGTAAATCATAAAGTGTTCCCGTTTGTGAATAAACAAGGTCAAGGTATTGAGCACGACTTATAGCCTGCTATTCCATGACAACGCCACCCATGGCAATGTCCTTACCGATTTCATTCACAAATGATTTTGTAAACCATTCTCCCAGTAACTGATCAGGGAGCTCAATTTTAATGAGACATCATCTCCTTTGCCACTCATGAATGTGATCAGATATATGAGTGCCTTTGGTTTGTTTGAAGGAAGTCAAAATCTCAGTGCCCGTGTCATAACGGATCGGTAACTAGTAATGTGTAAGGAAACCCATAGCTAGGGTGTTAAAATCAGAGAAGAAACCTCGCGACAATTCAATATACCACTTCACAACAGAACTGGTAAGGGTTCATTGAAAAAGACGTAAATGAATAGAGTCATCCATCAATGAGTTGGATGAACACCATAGGTGAAAATTCATAATGTGATTGTTTGGGTCCTCTCCCACTTTGTCGTCAAATTTAGGAATGTCCGAGGGAAGCTTGGTTGGGATAACAGGCCATTGGGGAGAGTGACGAATGGGATCATTTAAAATCCTAGACAAATCCGAAAGATCCAAAGTGGCAAGAAAAGGTAACTGTCAATTCACCTGTGAGTACTGGTGGCTCTGGGGAGGAAGCCCTGTCAGCAAACCAGTAGGACCATAAGCAGTCTACATATAATGTCAAGATCTAGGCATATTCGGTGGTGGTTGGATAGGATAGTAGATCATTGGATTATACCCCAGAACAGAGGCTTGAGTTTGAGCATTCGACCCCCAAATGGGATTAAACGAACCTGGATACAGTTGAACCACGCTAGGGGGTGTTATGGATGCAGTTGGAAACTGTTTCCCCCCAGTCGATTGAGAAGGATTTTGTATCAGGTGATTCCAATACTGGGCCAAGGACGGAGGTATGTTCTGCCCATAAGGTGGGGTTGCCCCTCCCACTGAAGGTGGTGTGCCAATTGAGGGCAATGTTCCAATTGGTATTTGCCAACTGAGGGGAGGCTGAGTTACACTACCTTGATGAGATTGTCCACCAACAGGACGTTGATAAGCCAGAGCGAATGACAGAATAGCACCACTAGGATTATGATTGCCAATAGAAGACGAAGAAGGTCCTCCAAAAGGAAATTGAGGGAGTGTTGGAACAAAACCGGGAAGAAAATTCCCAGAAGAGGAAGGACCACTAGGAGAGCTGGATGGAGTTTGCGTCAGAGTAGGAATGGAAGTATTCAATGCACGGTATCCAGGTGGTAGTGTCGGATTGACATTGGGCACTCGCGGTGTGTTAATAGGAGCAAAACTAACCGTAGTAAAACTGGTTGAAACACTCGAAGTAGTTGCAAGATGGGCCATTTCGGCAGGGACAGTAAAGTGATAAGTGGTAGTCAATGGTACTGTCTCTAGATTACAGATTTTGGAAATCACAGGTGGATTAATCTCCGAAATCATAAGGGAACCTAGACCAAAAAGGTCTCGTCGGAAAACACCTATAGACCAAAAAGGATCTTGGCCTTCTATACCAGGAAAGGGTCCAGTTAGAGATCTGGAATACACAACAATTAAGTCTCCGGAAGAGTCTTCTCTCATATAACATCTCTCAGAATTGGGGTTAAGTCTAAAGTCCTCTCGAGTTTTGGTAATGCAAAAAAGTTCTAGAGAGTCAATGCATTCCACTTGTGAGGTGGTGATGACTGGGACTGCACTCTACTGAGGAGAGCCTCCAGGTGTGCTTGTGGGAAAGTGTTGAGAACCTTCCATATGCTCTGAAGATAAACCATGCATTCTACATGAATGATGTGGAGGAGCTATTGTAAACGAGTGACAAACTTTGCGAAGAAAATCCTATGGTCAACTTCGAGAAACAAACAACACGTGCTAGTAAACAAAATCTAGGAAGCAACACCAAGCAAACAAAACCTTCTAATTGCAAAGCCACTAGTTGGTGATGAAATCCAATGTCACAACAATGAGATGAGAAGGGGCAGGGCTATGGTGGAAAAGTTACGCTGACAACCTGCTTAACGGACTTACACCCTGGTGCAATCTCCCACACATAATCGTGGGTATACCCTCCAAGGAGCCCGAGTGAGTTTGGTCAACGTCAATTCCAGGTACCGTGAAGACTTTCCCCTCCAGAGTCACCTCGGGTAAGAACCTAGAAAGATAGGCCACTAAGGTCACCACCAACAACAATAAAGCCTGGGGGAATAGTCGACAGTCCGATCCACACGCAAGGGCAAGGTATCTAGCCCGCTATCAACTCAAAAGGCTTCCACTCATCATTGTGAGTATACCTCTGAGTGATCCCCATAATACATGCAATCTCTACACTGATATCAACAAAGCAGGGTGAGCAACTCTACCAATATCAATGCGACCTAGTGTTTGACCCTTGTGTGAGAAGGGCTTCCTAGGACAAGATGTTGCAAATGGAATTTAACACTCCCTAACACAAGATGCTATTGTGTGTTTTGTGTTTTTGGAGAGTGTATCTCTCTTTCTACTCCAAAGCGCTAGCCTAGCTAAATGTTGGTGTAATAGAGCCCTAGAAAAGAGTTACTAGAGAAATTTTATGATTACGCAGTGTTATTAAGAGTTGTTGTTTACTCAAAGGAAACGAAAGTGAAACTTATGTTGTATGACTCTGACCCAACAATGCAAGGATAAGAATGAAATATATCACTTTTCGTTCAATGAATCATATGTATGGGAGAGAGAGAAAGTTTTCCAGATCAACCTTGAACTACAATGCAAAATTTCCTTTAAAATGCAAATGCAAACAATCACTTATCAAATGACAATTCTCTATTGTGTCTTTTCCAAATACTTCAACAATCTCAATACTTTGATTTTCAATGTTTTCTAAAACGAAAAGAATATTTTTTTTTTGAAAGAAAAACTTTTTGTTCACTTTTCAAAAAGGACCCACACTATGACAGTGAGAGTACAGAAAATCAAAAACCAAATGAACAAGCAATGATAAACACCCAATCCACTCTTTCAACAAAAACAAAAATAAAGAGCAAACCAATTAAGTCTTTTCAAATGCAAAAGAAAATGATCTTTCAAACCAATAAGAAAATGAGAAAAAACCAAGAACTCAACTTTTAGCCAATCACTGGTTCTTAACTAATCAAACACACTCAGATTCTGAAGTCAAAGAGAATGGTTTTGCCAAGAAAAGTCAAGAAATGAAAGTCAAGACACAAATGACAAGAAAAGCCTTGAAATCTTAAGACTGTTCATGCACGTAAACAAATACAAGAAAGATATCAATAAATGGTCCAAGAAACTCTTATGAGGCAATCAAACTGATCTGGGCAGTTGAAAATACCAAAAACTCAAATCCAAATTTTTGAAAAATTGAGTTCGCAGGCAGATAATATTACACAGTGTGAGAATCACTGATTCTCACAGGTGACCCTTGAACAGGGTGCGAGAACCTCGCACTGAAACCTAAAGGCAGAGTGCGAACTCTACCTATTCTCGCAGGCTGCAATGAAGTACAGTGTGAGAATGTCTGAACATAATCAAAATTTTAGAAAATGAAGCAAAACTGAAAAAGGCCTCTGGACCCAGAGGGTCTCTCAGGATATCCTGAAGACTCAGAGATTGATAGGACAGGAGAAAAGTGAAACCAGAGAAAATGGCCACAGAAAAATATCAAAAGCCACAAAGAAAATGGGATTGTTCCCCAGTGGAGTCGCCAATTTTGTTATTGGATAAATCCGTAGGTGCGGACACTAACCGATCTCCCTAAATCCACCTGGATCTAGAACAAAGCAAGATAGAACATAACTCTTTCCCTATATTTTGACCATTGAATTAACTAGGAGGCAAGGAAAAATAACATACCTTATTATCGCTTCCTATGGTCTTTGTTGCTCCTGCTTCGCTCTAGTGCTCTTGTGTAGCCAAGACCAAGACAACACAAACCAACCAAAGTGAAGATAGCACAATCTATTCAACAGTCAATCTATGTATATGATCAAGGAATTATACAATAAAGTGGAAATAGCTTTATGGAAAAGGGACATGCCACTGTATCATATTAATGGAAAGTAAAGATTACAACCTGAGCCTTGATGTCGCAAACTTCCTTTCGATGGCCCTTGGCTCCGACACACACACTTGCTCAATCCTTGCATGAAGAAGATCAAATCCTCTTGATAGACCTGCTAGAGTCTTCAAGCTGTTGTTCAATGCTGAGTCCTTCACACAATTCTTTCACCAATTTTCCAATGAATCTTGCTTAACCTTTTCCATGAGAATTCCCTCAATATATAGGAGAAAATGAATTAGTTACTTAGATAGTAATGATCCCAAAATATCAAGGAATCCAGTACTAGGATAAACATTCGAATGCCATCTCATCCTTCTAGAAGATTCCCTTCTAGAAGCATTGAGAATTCATCTTTTTCCTTGCTTTGGGAAGAATTCGCACCCTAGCAGTTCAACATAGTGCGAACTTCTCGCACCTTGGCTTAAGGCAGTCTGCGAGAATCAGGCATTCTCGCAGGCAAATATACTAGCAACCTGCGAACCTTCTTCAAAAATGAGATTTCTGGAAAGAGAAGAAAGTAACTTTTCTTAGGAGAAAGTTTTTATGAAGAGCCTGAGTACACCATCATCAATACATCATCATGATGACCAAAATCATGGGTAACAACAGGTACTTGTTCCTCAAGATTACAACCCCTTCAAGTATTTGTTCAACACTGGTTCCTTATGTCTGGCTTTGTAGTACTTTTACCTCTGCTACATTTTCGTACTATCACTCGGTAGCACTCTCCCCCACATGAGTTGTCCCATTCATAGTTCCCCTTGGAAACTTGACACTCATATTGATTTCACCCCCTAGGGATGTGAGTCTCTATAGTCTTATACACTTTTGAGAATGAACCCCATACTTATTCTCATCATATTACTAACCTTCCCAATGGACTCCCAGGTCATATCATCTCCGTTCTATTGACTGCACCTCCACAGTATCATTATCCCTCCATCTCATCCACCATCAGTTTTCCCATCTGTAGATTATCCTCCATTCATTTACCTAATAAAGAAACCCACCCATGGGGCCCCCACCCTCCACTAGTTTTATTTCACAAACTTACGCCTTAACAGGCCAAGTCATCTTTCATTGGGGCACCCGTTTCTGTATTTGTATACTCAACCCAAATTATTCTTTATTTCTTTGGTAATTGTAAAAATCCTTTGTTTCTAGCATTTACTTAGCTTTTTCGTCGTCACCCTTGATGGCCTTTGTTTTGCTGGCAAAGCAACCCATGTTTCCCTTGGTTGGGGCACCCACTCTCTTTTCATACCGACATTGTTCACAAGCCCCTAGTATCCCATGTCCATGTACCCATGATCTCTGAGTTTGTTCACTTTGTTAGCCTCTGGCATAGTTTAACCCCGTATCTAGTCATTCCCCTGACACTAGATCCATTTTTATGGTTGTTGCTAATCATCCTTCAAAAATTCCCCAACCAACGAAAGTCTTGAGTCTCCCCAAATCTTGACTTCATTCATGTTACTCGTTAGAACCTGATATCATCTCAGTGGATTTCACGAAGCCCTTTACTTCTTGGTGTCGTGTCTCCCTTCCTGTCGACATCAACACAGTTTCCAAAAGGGAAACAATATCTTGACTCTCATTACCTTTACAATGAGGAGTCTCAGACGACACAGAGAGAATCATCATTGCTCTCTGATTCTGTTGACCCCCATAACATTCGACTTCAACAAACTCTCATGTTACGAAGGGTCTTACTATGTGACTATTGTAGTTGTTTTCATACCAGCCGAAGACCTCTGAAGTCATTAGGCCATCAATTCCTATGAGTCATTGACAATTCTTACAGTCGTCCTTGCCTCACTTCAGAGTCCGTTCACCGTTCATAACTGTCATTTGTCATTATCAACCATTATCAAGGGTGCTGCAGTTATCTACATCAACATACATATTCAGTTACAGTCTCACATATTGGTATCATGGCACGAGCATGGGGCATGCTCGCTTCGTTTGTACACGTATTTTCTTTTTTCTCCCTAGAGAAAGGTTTGGGTCCCATAGTTTTCTCTCTCCCTCTGACAGATCGCTCTTGCAGTTACTCTCTTCACTCTTTATTACAATGGCACTCTCAGCACAAAAAGCAGTGATGTATTTTAGCTATACATATGCTCCTAACCTCACACATCAGGGGGCATCTTTTATCATTGAAAAATCGTCGACAACATCACACGCAAATGGTTAAAGAAACACATCAATTCCAACAACAATTAGTGCACCTACAACACTGAAATGAATTCAAGAGTCAAAAAACTATACAATTGGGTCAAAAATTGAAATGCGCAGATTCACCAAAGGAAGTGTGTGCACAATGCGTAGTGTGTGTGGGCCAACACAACCCTCAGCACGCACAATGCACAAAATGCACCACTATGTATGAGAAAAGATGCACACTTCTATGAACGATATATTTATGGATCTTGTCGATCCCTCAACCACTTATGGACCAACCCCAACATGATTTGACACTCTTATATGAGCGAAATCCAAATGGGAGGCTGGTAAAGGACTAGAGGGTGCTCTAAAAGGCCCCTTGCTCACACTATGAACCAATTTCATTTTTCCATGTATGAATGCTATAAATAAGAAACATGGGTGCACTAAGAAACCAAGATCTTCATAGTATTGTTATGCTGCAAGAATTCTCCCTTGATAATCTTCTTTTCTCTTTGGAACCTTCAAGCACCATTGCAATGGGCCATTCCACTCACCTCTTGAGGGAATAGGCATTGTTGTTCTTCAACATTTTCCATTTTTTCCATTGTATGAAGAACTCTCCATTAGGGAACTCAAGATCCCTCCCAAGGAAGAAGATGGGACTCATAAGTCCCTATTTTTCTCTACGGTGTTTTGCCTACTAATCTATCGATCCATTGGTAGCATTATGTTGGTCATTGTTTGATTTTCATGGTTCTAAGTTTCTCATACTTTCTAACAGTTTTTTCTTAGTTGTTTTAGTTTATTTCTTTGTTTATACATGTGTTTGGCTTATTTAACCCACTCACAAACTCCTATCTTGTCTAGCAGACTCATCTAGACATGCAAATATTGTTGTTTTGCATACATACAAGCTTACAAAATATTTAAATGTATACATTAACCTTATTTTTTTAACTTTATTTTATATAAAAATAATTAAATAAAATAATATATATATATGAAATGTTAATTATTATTAATTTTTTAATATTATTTATTTAATTATAAAATTCTAAAACACATCATTTGAAAAAATTATGAAAACATAAAAACATTCATTAATAATAATAAAAAAAATTTAAAAATTAAAAATAAATGTTAAAATTTAATATTTAAAAAATAGTTTAATAAAAATGAGAAAGTTTTCACTTAAATTACATTTAAAAAGGTATAACCATCAAGACTCTCGTGGAGGTACTCATCGTTTATATGACCACATGGCCACTGAATTAACTTCTCTTCAACCTCAACCTCAGCCTCATTCTCCCTCAGAGGAGGCTGAATTCGTATTATCATCAGTGGACGCCTACGATAAAAGGGACCTCGATGCTCTCTTGTCATTCAAATTTGCCATCACAAGGGATCCATATGCCGTGCTCTCCAACTGGACTGCGGAAAACTCCGAGAAAATATGCTCTTGGTATGGCATTCGCTGCATACTACACACCACAAGAGTGGTCTCCATTGGTCTCGGCGACAAGTTGATTGAAGTGCAATAAAATTTTAGAGTATAATAAATTTGGATCATTAAATAAGTATTAATTATCTAATAAAATAAGAGGTTTTTTAATTATATTTAATTAAAATATAAAAATTATTATTATTAATTAGACGATTAAATATATTTTTTATATAATTTAAAAATAAATTAAAAACTCAAAATTAAGAAGATAAATTATATAATTAAATACAAAATATTAAAGTATTTATATAATTTAAAAATTAATGTTAATTTAATATTCTCTTTAAATTAATTTTCAATAAGTTATATATATTAGTTTTAGTTTGTTGAGTAATAAGGTAAATTATACAAGTCAATTAAGATGATATTATAAATAATGGAAAAATTTATGATTTTTATTAGCAATATTATTTCATATATAAAAGATATTTTAGTTGATTTATTAATTTGAGAGTAATATTAAGTTTTATTATTTCTACATTTATGGTTTTAAAGTTTAGATAAAAATGCAATTAAAAAAACTTTATTGTGTTTAAAGTAGAGTTTTTATTAGCTAAGTGTGTTTCAATCATAGTAAATTATATTGTTTATAAATGATTTAGTTATATGTATATAATCAAAGTGGTAAAGTATCAAAAGTGTGAATATTGGTTTTCAAAAATGCCAATTTAAATTCTAAAAGTGTGAATATTTATCTTGGACAAAGGGGTAAAGGCCAATCACATGCATCTTAGCTATAGAGGTGGAAAACAATGTGGATTTTGGATTTTGAAGTATTGGAATGCTTTAATATAGATTATCTTGTAGTTATCATCCAACAGACATGGATCCAAAAATCTCTTGAAGTCAAAGAATTCATCAATTGGACATGGGACCAAAGAGTTGTGATCTCACGTGTTGTATAAGCATCCATCATCTCTAATAGTGAAAATATGTCTTTCTACTTTATTTGAGTTGATAACCTCCCATAAGTTAAATGTATATCTTCATGTGTGTGTCTTAGCAAAAGGAAGCCGACTTCAACAATGTTAAACACTCTCCTTGCTCTTAAAAGGGATGAAAATGTAAACAAATAAAAATTTCTATTATCACTCAAAAAATTATCTATTTGTAACAAAACTATTGGTCGAAATTTTCTATTTGAACTATAACCATTTGTATTATCAACACTTACCTCGAGTTATGCATATCATCTTGCTTGTAGAATAAACATTTTTCTTAAGATTCGGTTTGTAATAGAGTATTATGTAATGGGTGGTTTGATGTTCCCTTGAAAAATACCATATCAATCTATCATTGGACCTTTTATATCCTTGAGGCATTTAACTAATGAATTCATATTAAAGTTTGAACCCGTCTCCAAAACGAAAATTCCAAAGTGATCGAAGCCTCCAATCTTGTGTCCATGTGTAAGAATACCAATTAAATAAATTGGGAGATTCATGGCACTACTAATATCCTATTCCTTCTCACCCAAACTTGGTATAGAAGTCTTTTCCTTTTGCATATTGTCATACAGAATGCTCAAGTACGTGTTAGGATGCTTCTCTGAAATCAATTTATAGGCATAGTACACATGTGATAACTTGTAAAATATTTATTATGGCCCATTTGATTTGTCCATAACTACTCTATTTCTTTTGGATCAATGGAGGTGTTATATTTCTTGTTGATGAGACATAATCATACACCTTGTAAATATTTTTTTTCTTTGTGATTGCGAAATCTAGAAATTGATTTCTCATTATTGCATTGAAATGTGACTGGTACACTGAAGGAAGACCCAACAAAATCATGTTTTTAAAATCTTTTTGAGGAGCAAAGCCCAAACCCATATTTTAAGGAAATAATTTGAGAGGTTTCATTGATCTATTGAGTGTGTTAGATGTGGAGCCTTATCTAAATTCTAGTCCATATTCTTATTAACTCTAACACTAGTTGCAATAGTATTAGATCTAAATTTTTGTAATCCACTATTACCGTTCACTACCTTCAAGTCACCATTTATAAACATACCTTTATCATGGTAGAAAATGCTTCTATTTGTTCCATAAGCTCGATATATACATTTTGACAGATAATTTTTTTAACTTCATTATAAGTAGATCTCTCTTATTTTTTTCTTCTTATCTAGAAATAATGACATTTGATGCCAAAGAACATAGCACAAATTCTCATCTTGAGTTTCATTCATGAGACAAAAACTATTAATACCTTCAACCATAGAAACTATTACCCCCTCACACTAGGGGTAACTATGGAGATCATGTCAACATTTCTTGATGAGCAGAACCTTTGAAACCCTAGCGACATTTTTTTTTATCCGATCCTCCTGCAGACAAAATGGTTACATGAGACGCGCCAGAATGAACATAGACGCCGCAGATGATAGTACAAGATGAGCTTGGAGGGGGGGGCAACCCCCCTCGTACATGAATGTGGCAGCAAATGACAGAGCTGGACTGCGTGCTAAGAGGCCTTCTTTTGAGCCATCATCAAACCTGAGAGAGAAGCTCCTGGCCAAAGAGCAAGGAATTAGCAAAGCAATGGATGTGGAGCCAAGCATGTCTCATCCAAAGGAATATCGAGGATGGGAACTAGGAAAGTGCATTCCCCAATCTAATAAGCCCCCAAGATATCTCATAAGCTCAACTAGGGTGGGGTAACACACTCAGTTCATGCAGGAGCATGCTCTCATAGGCAAGTTCTTGGGTCTATAGCCTTCAGAACGAGATCTCCTGAGGTGGATCAAAGACTGGTGGAACCCCAAGGGAGATTATGAAGTTCAACTCAACTCCAAGGGGTTTTTTATGATCATCCTTTACAATCTGGAAGACACGGATAGAATTTTTGACAATAGGCCATACTTTTACAACTCAACAGGGTTATTTCTTCGATTTTGGAAAGACCGCTTCCACCCAGAGAAATAAGACTTTATAATGGCTCTAGTATGGGTTAGGTTATACTCCCTGCTGTAGGAATTCTGGCTGGAGGAAATCCTAATGGGTATAGGAAATACCATGGGATGATATGTCAAATCCTCAAAAGACACAAAGAAAAGGAAATACACCTCCTATGCTCAGATCTGTGTCTACATGGACATTTCAAAAGATTTACTAGAATCAGTTACCCTAGAATATGAAGACGAAGACTGGAACCAAACAATGAACTATGAGCACATTCCCTTCTGTTGTAGGAAGTGTCACGAGCATAGCCACCTCTTTCGGGATTGCCCCTTGAATGCTTAGATCCCCAAATCTGGAGAGGGGAAGCAAAAGGATGGCTTCACCATGGTCACAGGCAAGAAACGACACCCGCCCAAGAAGCAAAATCAAGACAACACTCTGAAAATGCCTACCAAAAACTCTTATGACATTCTTAATTAACTTCTTGGAGAAGAAGAGGTAGGAGATCTGCACAAAAAAGATAGCCAGGAGAAAGAAAAAGGAAAAGCCATGCACCAAACAAAAAAATGCAAAGAAGACCACCAAGGGATAAGCCGGATGAAAGTGGGGACACTCTCATGCATTTGTATGAGCAAGATATGGTGGACATAGATATTGAAAAACTAGAGGAAGCCTTTAAATAAAAGGATATACACACCATTCCAGTGGAATAACTCAGAAAGGTTGACAAAGTTTTCATTGATTCCACCGCAGGCTCCACTTCACGACTAGGGATATCCTTAGACCCAGCTGCTGATCCAAAACATACCTCCCGGGAAAATAAAAGATGGGGATGAAAATCATCCCAGCAGCTCATCAAGGAAGTAGGTAGCTTTATGCTCAACTCAGGCCAGATCCAAAGGCTCATGGAGGGATACCTCCATTCACCTCCCAAATCATCATGATGAATATCATAACTTCGAATATCAAAGGGCTCAATGGAATATCCAAGCAGATGACTCTTCGAGATTGTATACGTGTTGAGAATCTAGACACTCTCCTCTTGCATGAGACAAAATGTACTGGTGAAGAAGAAGAGGAAATATTTAGGCATTGTTGGAGAGGTTGTGACTTCCTTCATACTAATTCCAACAGAGCAGTAGGTAGTCCGACAATCTTATGGAATCCAACAATGGTTATCATAGACAGACCCTTTTCCACAGTGGGTACAATCACGAATCACTTCAAAGTCATAGGATCCACCAAAGAAGGCGAGATCACAAATGCTTACGGACCTCAGAGTACCCAGGAAAAAGAGATTTTCCTGAAGCGAATAAATACTGTCAAATCACTATTGATCTCCCCCAACTGGTTGCTAGGAGGCGATTTCAACATCATCTTGATGCTGGAGGAAAATACAGGAGGCACCAAGAGGCTCAATCAAGACAGTGGTAAGTTTCGAGCCCTCATAGATCAAATGGATCTAGTAGATATAGAAACTAGGAACAACATTTTTACCTGGTCCAACCGTAGATCTAGACATCATCATGTAGCTTGCCAGCTAGACCACTGCCTCATTTTAGAAGCTTTGTTGCTGGAAGACCCTATCATTGAGGCAAACATCCTACCGAAAACAGGCTCGGACCACTGGCCCGTTTCGCTCTATCTTGATGTTAGGACGATGCAAAAAATCAAGCCCTTCAGATTTGAGAAATTCTGGCTCTCCCACCCAGACTTTCATCAGCTCTCAAATTCCTGGTGGAAGAACACAGAAATAAAACATGGCACATGCATGTACAAATTGTTAGCACCAATTCTTGCAAGGTGTTGTTTCTCTCTGATTTCAGACCCTTGGTGTAAATGCATAGAAATGGGATTTAAAAACCCATCAAATGAGTTTTATTCAAAGGCCACAGTCATGAGCACCGAGCGCAATGCACAGAAGAAGTCCATTTCGGGCTTAAAATCAAGCGAGCGGGCATTTTGTTTTCAACAGCGAGGATCCATAGATGGAGCAGATCAATGGTCATCGGGTAAGCTTGAGTCACGAAATTACACGAGGTTTAGCGCATGGGCTCATCTCTTATGGACAAAGTCGCGAAGTGATTAGCCGTTTCGCGATTTTGGCTACCAAAACTTCAAAGGACAAAGGGGTTGCTCTTCCACTGCATTTCGAAACCCGAAACGCGAAATGCGAAAAGCGCCCAGAAGCTATTTCGGCATTTCGGCTACTGGGATTTCAAAAGACAAGAGCGCTGCTCTTCCACTACATCGGGAATCGCCGAAACCTGAAACGCGAAAAGCCATTTCGGCATTCCGGCTACCGGGATTTCAAAAGACAAGAGAGCCACTCTTCCACTGCATTGGGAATCGCCGAAACCCGAAACACGAAAATCCATTTCGGCATTCTGACTACCGGGATTTCAAAAGACAAGAAAGACGCTCTTCCACTGCATCAAATTTTTCCTAAGACTTCAATTTTTTTTTCCTTCTCGTGGAGGACCACCGATAAAGACTCTTAAATTTTTCCTTCTCGTGGAGGACCCGATAAAGACTCTTAAATTTTTTTCCTTGTCGTAGAAAACGACCAATAAAGATTGAAATTTTTCCTTCTCGTGGAGGACCCGATAAAGACTCTTAAATATATCTCATTTCGTGGAAGACCACCGATAATGAATTTCAAAATTTTCCTTCTCGTGGAGGATCACCGATAAAGACTTCCAAATTTATCCTTCTCGTGGAGGACCAACCGATAAAGACTTAAATTTTTCCTTCTCGTGGAGGACCACCGATAAAGACTTCCAAAGTTTTCCTTCTAGTGGACGACCAACCGATAAAGACTCTTAAATTTTTCCACCTCTACCACTCACCGTGGGTGAACTCTGTACGAATGATGGATACCACACTCACACGGGAAGACTACCAGTCACCGTGGGTTAACTTTCCCTGTGCGTTCGCTTCATCTATATGGTCCCACTTAGTCGTCGACCTCTACACACAACTTCTTTATATATGAACCGCTCTCAACAGCTAACTCACACACAACTTTTTTATATGAACAGCTCTCAATAGCTAACTCACGGGCTTTGAGAGAATTTGTAATCGAAAAG
>CBVK0100568666.1:0-20141 GCA_900067695.1 Picea abies
AGTCCAAAGAAAGTTAAAACTTTTTTTCTTATTTTATGTAATAAACCTTTTGGAATATGAGTGATTGAGAGCTAATAAATTGGAATGCTTTCCAAAACTAACTTAACCAACACTAACCTATCTCCCTGAGACAACCACCTAAGATTCCAACGACAACAAGAGATCCTAGCTTCAACATTTTTTAAAGCCAGAGCCAATTTGCAAATTTGTAGTCATTTGACTTTAAGTGAAAGCTCGGATATTTAACTCCTTCATCTAATAATCCAAAATTCATTGGAAATAAGTAGATGATAAAAAATTTCAAAACTTCACTCACTCCATTAAACAATAAACAAGACTTTCTCATATCTACCTCCATCCTTGTTTCCTTACAATAAGTATCCATAATAATTTTGTAATAATTTAACTCCTTTAAAGACCCTCTTCCACACAATAGGATATCATCCATAGACAACAAATGAGTTATATTAATTGTACCTATTATGTTTATTCCTCTGATAAAGCCTAATATATTTGCTTCCACAGTCAACCTACTTAAGCCCTCTACTACTAATATGAATAGCAGAGGAGACAAGGGGTAGTTGTCTAAGCTCCCTTGAAGCCTTGAAGAACCTAGATGGATATCCATTTGTAAGTACTGCAAAAGAGGTTGATTCAAGGAAACCCATAATTTAGTTAACAGATTGTAAATTCATTCCTAAACAAATAATAACTAGCATGGTGTAAATCCAATTTACTTTGTCATATGCTCTAGAAAGGTCAATTTTCATGACCATTGTTGATACTTTGCCAATTTTTATTGAGTAAAGGCCTTCATGTGCAGTCCCTACCTACTACATCATGAATTTATCTATTAAAAAGGAGACCAAATTTTTTTTTGGAAATGGCTTTTGAGAGAATAGTATTCAATCTATTTGTAATAACCTTTGAAATGACTTTGTAAACTAGGTTGCAAAGCGGGATAAGTCTAAAGTCTTCAAAAGAACCCAAATCATTATTCTTTGGAATAAGGGAAATGAGAGTTGAGTTTATGACACCCGGGACTCTTCAATAATTCCTTGATTCCTCAATCACTTTGATAGGATCCTCATCCAATAACTCATAAAACCCCTAATAAAATTCTATCATCCAACCATCAAGCCTAGGGAGTTTTCCCTTTTGAAAGATTATAGCATGCCCTTTAACTCTTCCTATGTGACCTTTTCTTCTAAGTTTTCATTCATTATCCCATCAAATACAATGGTGAAACGCCTCGCTACATTCATTAATTTTGTAATGTAAATACGATATAGTTCCTTGAAAAGTATATGAAAATGTTGTTCATCTTCTTCTGCTATATCTGAAAAATATTTTACTCATGAGTCATCAGGTTGGCCTATTTCCCACATTGTATTGACGTTTTTTTCTATAATTTTCATAATGATGAAAAAACATTGTATTATTGTCACCCTTTTCCAACCAGGTTTCTCTGCTTTTGAGTCTCAACTCAACCTCTTCCTCTTCCAATAAGTCATTCATTTTTTCTTCAAGGGATTCAATTCAAAAATTCTTCTTTAGAAGAAACTCCACTAGGGTTATGCATAAATATGATTTCTAATTCATCTTCTATATACTTCAATTCTTTCTTATTTTTCCTTTAGCTTCTCTCTTTCAATTCTTTCTTATTTTTTCCTTTAGCTTCTCTCTTTCCCACGCAGTTGTCACCTTTTTTACTTGGATGAGGTTTTTTGAAAACTAGAGCATTTATGAATCTTGAGTCAAAGCATCCAACTTTTTCTAGTTCTTGACCACTAATTGAATGAGATCATCCTCTTTTAACATTTTTTTATTAAACTTGAAAGGGGTGGGAGTTTGATCCTCCTTTTCTAATTGGAAAAGATTGACAAATGATTAGAAGAGCCTCCTATCTCTACCTAAGATTTGAATATTTATGCTTCTTCCATTGCTTTTTTTGCCACAAGGAACTGGTCCAATATTTTTCTAATTTATGCTCTGCCCCTTTTGGAGTTTCTCCAAGTAGGCACCACCTGAACCATTTCAACATCAATTAGTTTTATATTTTCAAAAATACGAGTAAAGCAAAATTATAGAGGATCTGACCTTACTACCTCACCCCAAAATTCCATAGAGTTCAAGGTCAAATTTGGATCGCGACCTATTATCACATTATCACCTAATAATATTTATTGTTATTTTAATTGATCCCATTAAGACTTCCTCTCTCCCCAAGTCCCATAGAGGTTCACCAACATGAACATCTTATCTAATATTTTTTCTTTCCTTATAAGATAATACCTACGAAAAAAAGGAGTGGAGATGACATCAAAATCGGAAGTCCACCTAGTCACAAGACCGTTAGAAAGGCCCACAACATCAATGGAACTAAACTTCCAATATTTCAATAATAAAGAAAGAATTTATATGGCCTTAGAACCTAAATACATTATTTATTGGAACATAACAATATCAATCTTATATATTGACAACATTCTTTTGAGGGATAATTTATTTAGGGCATGCCCTACCCCTCTAAGATTTAGAGAGAGGAAAATATTGGGCAAACAAGCTTTTGGGGCTTGCTTGTTCTAAGAACTCATTTGATTGTTAGTTGATTTCCTTCCTTCACCTCCTTTGACTCCTTTTATTTTTTAATGGAGATGTGGGACCTTCTCTCTATAGGGTTAGGGTTTTTTTTCTTCCAATTCTAATCCTCCCTTCACATCCCCTCTTTCTAAAACTATGGAAGACTCTCTAAGATGAAGTTTATAATATGAGAGGATAGGGTAAACATGTTTTTTTCCCATTTTTTTATTTTGAATGGTCACTTAAAATAACTATCTCCACACTCCCACCAAACCAGATCTCAATTCTCTACAAGTGTCGTTTAGTGGGTCAACAAATCATAACCGACATTAGAGGAAGGAAGGCTGGAAGAGATAGTTGAATATACTAAATTTGTAACCTCATGACCTAACTCTAAAGGAGAGTAAGACTCTTTAATTTATATTAATGACAATGATCCAAAATGGATCATTATATAATTTATCATCTAGCTTGGACTTTATGGGTGGAAAAAATGGAGGAATTGGCTTATAGGGTTCATTTTAGGGGCAGGTCCCAATTTGGTGATTGGAAACTTATAGAGTTGGTTTGAGGCATAAAACAACACATTTTGGGGTCAAAATTTTTTGAGCATTGATCCCATCCCCCCAATGATTTTCCCCACACTAAGAGATTTCCAATGGTGTGAAAATCACCTTAATTAGAGCTCATATGCAGAAGTTATTCCTTTGCAAGTTGACCTATCCTATTGACCACCATGGTATTGAGTGGATGCCACATCATCCCCAATTACTCACACATGTGGGCCTACTCTTGTGTGTAATTTAAAGAATATTCTAGAGGGTCCAAAACCTTAACACTAATTGAGGGTTGAGGCATGCAAAAACCCTAACACTAATTGAGGGTTGAGGCATGCAAAAACCCTAACCCTAACCCTAAACGACTATCAAGCTATGTGAAATATTGGGTCACTAGGAAAGGAAGGAGCGTCATTCTTTTGGTATTGTTATTATTTCATAGATGTTTAGATCATATAGGAGTGGGATATTAAAGCATAAAATAGGAGGTGGAAGATTATATAGTAGCCATTCAGGCCACAATGTCCATATCAACTCCATTGTGAGTGCCTCTTTATTTGTACTTGCATTTCATAATTGAGAGAAAAAGAGCAGAGAATAAGCCTCACCTTCTAGTTGGGTTTTCTCCTATATTAGGTTTCCCATGTCACATATCATGTTCATTTGTGTTGATTGTGTGTTCATTTACTTGTTTCTTTCATTTTAGTTTTAGTTATTTCCATAATTTTGAGCACTACACTAGAATATTAAATATGAGATCTAAGGTAATCAAATGCATAATAAAATATTTCATAATATTGTAAGATCCAGTGTGACAAATTGTTCCAATGGAATATCCATGGCAGTTTATAGATCAAATAATGAGCTAGGAATAGGTCTTAACATACCTTGACAACATTGTAGGTCGACTAATGGCATGATGGATGTCATGATTGGTTTAAAGGATAATCCTACATGACCATCCTATAGGAGACACAAATTCATTTCGACCTCATCAACCTATGAATATTTATCCATATCTTATGGCCTTCTATGGAATTTTGGGCATGGGGATTTGGAGCAGGGGTCTTTTTAGCCCAAACCTTCTACTTACTACCAATTACTTCTTGGAGCAGTGCATTCTCTCCATAAGTGACTAATTTCATGGAAAGTCGAGTAATGGAAAGGAACCTTCCAATAGTCCAACCTTTGCACCATCACCCAACCTCCCTTATTTATATTTCGACTTATTCTAGTAGACCATCTGTGAAATCTAATTATACCAAAAACATTTCCATTCTTTTGCCAGGATTATGCTAAAACATTTCTTCCAAGGTGATGAACCATCCTAAGGATTTTCCAATAGCAACAAGTATCTCCTTGCACTCAAATTCAAGGGGAAGACTTGGCATTAAGACCCATATGTGTTGGAAATGCATGAGATCGAAACCAAACTTCCAACAAGATAGAACCAAGCTTGAAGGACCCTAAATCCAACCTTGCTTAATAACTAAGTTAACATCCTATTCATTTCTTAACTTGAAACAAATCCACCCTTTAACTATAAATGAAAAATGGGAGAATATCCCGACACTTTGAACCAATTAGATTCTAGCCACTATTTCAATTACTCACCTTTAACCTCCTTTCCCATAAACCTACCAACTAGAGTCATTCTCATCAAGTTCTCGACCATGTCTAAACCTACATCATGGCCCAACACCATTTTAACTTTATCCCTTTTGGCCATTATTCATTTTTTCCTTCTGTGTTTCTTTGTTTCAATCTCTTCTTCCTTCAATTTTGGGACTATCATCTCCATTATAGTATTAATATTCATCGGCATAACCCAAGAATGAATTCCCTCTTGCAGAATGTGCCTTAAATCCTTCAAAATGTCTTTTTGGGACAATGGTGCAAACATAGACTTTCCCAATAAATGATCTTTTAA
This sequence comes from Picea abies, assembly GCA_900067695.1. Lineage (NCBI taxonomy): Eukaryota > Viridiplantae > Streptophyta > Pinopsida > Pinales > Pinaceae > Picea > Picea abies. The sequence continues at coordinate 5,071 of CBVK0100568666.1, forward strand.
TGTTCTCATGGTACCACCCTATGCACCATCTTTTAAAAAAGGCCCTATCCCTTTTCTATTCGTGTCATTTTTCTTTGAAACCCCTTGTTTCAACTCATCGTACAAACAAGTAATATATCCACTTAAACCTACATATTTCCTCCAAACTTCCATTAACTCCTCGTGTGAGTGAAATATTAAGGATGGACTTGGTAAGCATGCATCACCATAGTCCACTTGATTCAGCCCCTGGTCCATCTCCTAGGATGCTTAGGGGCACAAGACTTAGATTCCCCTTTCCTAAAAAATATTGTAGGCCTAAAAAGACATTAGTCCAAAAACCTTCACACCTTCAGACCTAGGATTACCGTAGACTCCCAAATGAATCCATGACCTTATCCCCCATGTTTGCTGAATTATGGAGCACTTTAATATTCCTCCAGTTTCATTTGTCATTAATGTGGATTTTGGGAAAAATGGATGAAGTACATTTTTAATCTAATTTACAAGATCCATTTAGTGGAATGGTGTCACCTTCCCACTTAAGCAATATTTATTTTTTTGTCCTCTATCCATTCCTTTAGTATAAAAGAGAACCTCGTCCACCATTCTTCACCATGTCTTCATTTATGTTATGTTTATGTTTTCGTTGTCATTAGTTATGTCAAAGTTTTAGTACTCTTATGAGTTTGTCTTGAGAGAATTTCTATTGAAATGTTATGTTATCAATGTACTAGTGAGTTAAGATCGGGAAAATATAACTATGATAGGTAGAGTCTCAACAAGTTGTGCTACTAGAGAGCCAATCCCTACCTATTTTTCCAATAGTTTTCCTTGGTTGTTAAACCCAATTGATGTACCACTACCCTTAAGTATTCCAACCAATAATTTTTATCATGGAACCTTCTACAATGAGTAACAAAGGATACCCGAGGGAGTGATATAATAGAAGTGTTTTCCTTATCTTGAGTTGAAATTTGTTGGAGAGGAAGGTATCCCAATAACAAAGGAGTGTTGGAGATCTTAGAGGATCATAGTGGATTTTCATTTTAGTTGAGGTTTGCATTGTGTCAATGCACGATGGTGGGTTGAGACTAAGATAAAGATCAATCCATAGACATCACCCTTGTTTATTTGTAGGCTGGATTGGGGGTGATATATTGAATACATATATGGCTACTCCATGAGGTTGGTTACTCCAAACCTCATGGACGTGGATACTTCAGGATAATACCAAATAGGTGCACTAGAAATCTCGTCAAATGTTTTGTGTTAATATATATATTTATTTATTTATTTCAAACATAAAACAAAAACCATGTTTCTAAAACCATGGAAGAGATATATATCGACAACTCCAAATATATTTATGCGCAAGTAAATTAAACTTAAAATGCTTAAAATTTGTAGAGCAACGATAGTTTTAGTGTAAGAGGCAAGTATTGAAAGCAAGAATTACATAGCACTCCAAGAAAAAGGTAACATTGCTACTATCTAATGCAACACATTATGATGTGATTAGTACATTAATTATTACAGTGAGCTTGAGCTCTAAATACTCTCTCATGTGTACTTTCATTTTTTAAGGATTTAGATCAAAATGCATTTGACTAGATACACATAGTTGGATTGACTTTATATTTGGCAATTCATCTTAAAAGCACTTGTTCTATTATTTGAAAGCACTTGTTCTAAATATTTGCATGGATATCAAATCAACTTTTTCAGGGGTCCCATTGGTCCTTGGAAAGATGAGTATTATGTTTCCCATTTTTCACATATATCATTATATTCAATTGTCCAATTCTTTATTCTTTTTATGTGATTCATAGTTTATGCATGCCCTATTATGCTCATCGTCTTGAAATGGTTTAAAAATACCAAAAACTTAAAAAAATTGTAAATTGTCAGTCTCAAACTTTTTTCCTTGAACCTTGTCACCAATTCTTGGTATTTATTCCCTCGGCTTTCAATTAGCAGAAAAATGTGTGAAGTATTCAATTAAAAATAATTTGCACAGTTTTGCAACAAATTATTCGATATTCTAAACCAATTTCTACAAGATAATAAATATATATTTCAAACACTTTGAAGAATACAGATGTTGGACTAACCATTCTGATCATATTTTTCTACATTTTATTGGCATCAAACACCTTCTCTTTGAACAACTAATGCAAAAAAATCACAAAGTTTAAGATACAAGTTCCTACAATGCATGTCCCACTCCTATAATTTAAATCATTTTTTAATGAAACTGGAGCTTCAGAGCCCTTGCAAATTACAATGTTAAAATTCATCTGGAAAGTAAGAAGACATTGTCTCTTAAATTTAAATAAATCACAGATATTTATGCTGAAGCTAAAGTAAAAACAAATAATGATGTAGAATTATATAGTTGAGAACCTTTTTCTTCCAATGTTGAACGCCATTTACAGATTGTGATCGAGTGCGAAGACTCGACATGGCGATGACCAACTTCACTTGAGTGTCCATTTCCATTTTCTTGCTAAACATTTTTGTATTTGCAAATCTTCCCCTTAAATTGCTCCATGACACGTGTTGCATAGGAAAAGTATCACTGCCTTTGGTGTTTAATGCACACTGTTACACGTCTTCATTGTGGCTACCTGTACTGAATTGAAATTCAATTTTAATCAATATTTTTTCGAACTTTGGTTAAAGAAATGCACAAGGATGCATATTTTACAATCAACCATTAACTAATAGCAAGTCAACATGAACTCAATATTATATACCATGTTTGTGGGCAGGTATAATAAAGTTCAACATAATAAAATTATGAAAACCCATAATCATTTTTCTTTTAATAATTCTCCACCTTAATTAAAAATGGATTTTTTGAAATCACAATTATTATTAAAATTGTACATACTTCTTTTTACATTTTAAAGTTATGAAAACCCATAATCATTTCTCTTTTAATAATTATCTTTCTTAATTGAAAATGAAACCTTTTATATTACAATTACTATTAAAATTTTAGATTATGAAAACTCATAATTCTCTTTTAATAATTCTAAGTCTTGATTGAAAATGGATTCTTTGAGATTACAATTGCTATTAAAATTGTACATTCTTCTTTTTACATTTTAAAGTTATGAAACTCACAATCATTTCTCTTTAATAATTCTCCACCTTGATTGAAAACTTTTTAATAATTCTCCACTTTGATCGAAAATGGATTCTTTGAGATCACAATTCCTATTAAAATTGTACATACTTCTTTAATAAAATGGATTTTTTGAGATCGCAATTACTATTAAAATTGTACATAATTATGTTTAAAGTTATGAAAACCTATAATCATTTATTTTTTAATAATTCTCTGCCTTAATTGAACATGGATTTTTTGAAATTACAATTATTATTAAAATTGTAAATATTTATTTTACGTATTAAAGTTATTAAAATCCATAATAATTTCTCTTTAATAATTCTCCACCTTGATGGAAAATGGATTCTTTGAGATCACAATTACTATTAAAATTGTATATACTTCTTTTTCCATTTTATTGTTACAAAGTTCTTCATATTTTTAACTAATAAGTAATATAATCACATTTTTGTAATTTGTTTTTCAATGAAAATAGTTAATTTATTTTGTATCCACTTTCTTGATTTTAATAAAATTGAGGACCAATTCAGACTGGCTCCCTTTTATTGTTCTCAAATCTTCTATAGAGAACTGATTTAATTAACATAAATTCGAATTATATTGAAATTTGAATTTACCTCAAATAAATGCAAGTTATTTTCCTCTTCTATACAACTATACGCTGGAACTGAGGGCTTAACTTCATGGGATTAATCTCCTTTATCATATGACCTCACGCTAAAAACCATAGGCTACTTTGTGGGGGGTTGAAGTTCAAGTTGGAATCTCAAGGCAAGGGGGTGTCGCAATGAACATTATGCGGACACGTGGATTTCAAATTGTGCATGTGTTGAAATTGTGGTGGGGGTGCCGACACGTGGATTTCAAATTGTGCATGTGTTGAAATTGTGGTGGGGGTGCCTCCAAATTAAACCATGTTCTATTTAACCACCCGCAATCAAACAAGAATTGTCGATCTTCCTTTTTAATCAACGGACTGATGGAACTTGTGGGTCACCTTTTTATATTTCAACGATTTTGATTAGAATTGGATCATCGTCATTCCTATCGTGATCAACGATGGATCATTATCCTCCTTAAAAATATTATCCCTGTCATTCTCATTATAATATTATGCCATGTGTATCCTCCGGTTTGATCATGGTCGTCCAACCCATTACACTATAGAATGAATTCTACGGGCGCCAAACATAATTATCCAAACAATTAACACACAAAAATCAATAATTGTGCAAAGGGCATAATTCTCAGAACCAATCTTTTATTCAAATAATTGAAGGAAGTAAGATTACACAGGAAGCTCAGTTCCTTCTGGCTTCTCACACACTTCACACACTCACTCTGCATTCATCTCACACACTCACACCACACACCTCTGTTCTCGCCTATCAATATTTTAGTACAATAAGGACCAGATCAATCCAATCCACATAGAAGGGTCTAATATGACCAAAATTACATAGAAACTCTATTTATCTTAAAACAACCTGATTCTGACCCCAAAAGATAGGATCATATCCAAACATAATTCCTAATTTATCTAATTCTTCCACCTCCTATTACATTCGTGGAAAAAATGTCTTCTTCTCGAACACCCTAGACTATTACAACTTAAGAAAATGATTAAAAATAATTACAATGAGGAAATCAACTTCCTCTCATAAAGTTCCTAAGACCTTAGAGGTCAAATACAAGATTGTTGTAGAAGATGCTCCTACATCAAACTCTCGGGGAAGAAAAGACTTGTTCTTGCACTTGTTGTAGTAGTTATTCAATATGTGTACCATACTTAGATATTTTTGTTGTTGTCATCTACATGGCCTCTTCAAGTGGTTGTCCCTTCCACTTGACTAAGTACTGAAAATATTCTTTACCCATTGTCTTCTTTACTACCTTATTGTCCAAAATAGATTTAATTTTCTTATGTTGGGATATAGGTAGTTGTTTCTCCCAATCAATAGTCTAAATTTTATCACTGGTAGGTGCATATGTGAAATTGTATGTTGGTTCCTTGAAAGGGTACAAATTTGATACATTAAAAATTGGAGAAATTCCAAGGTTGCTTGGAAGTTCTATTTCATAAGCATTTGAGGAAAATTTTCTCAACACTTTACATGTTTACCCATTGTCTTCTTTACTACCTTATTGTCCAAAATAGATTTAATTTGCTTATGTTGGGATATAGGTAGTTGTTTCTCCCAATCAATAGTCTAAATTTTATCATTGGTAGGTGCATATGTGAAATTGTATGTTGGTTCCTTGAAAGGGTACAAATATGATACATTAAAAATTGGAGAAATTCAAGGTTGCTTGGAAGTTCTATTTCATAAGCATTTGAGGAAAAATTTCTCAACACTTTACATGACCCAATATTTTTAAGTTTTAATTTGTTATATTCCCCTCTAGGAAACCTTTCTCTTCTGAGATGTGCCATGACCAAGTCTCCAACTTCAAAATCCAGTTGTCTTCTCTTCAAATATACCTTATGTTTGTACTTGTTGTTGTTGTCCTGTAGCTATTTCTTGACCCTTTCTTGCATACTTACTGCAAAATATTGACCATCAACACTTCTAATTTATTGTTTTCTTAGATTCCTTAACTCATAAATTCCTCTAAGATGCATTCCATAAAAAATCTGAAATGGACTTAATCATGTGATTCTATTAAGTGAATCATTATATGCAAACTCTATTCGTGCAAGTACTTGATTCCACTGTTTGAGATGCTGACTTGCCAAACATCTCAAAATATTTCCCAAGCTTCTATTTGCCACCTCTGTTTTCCCATCAGTTTGTGGGTGGTATGCTAAACTAAAGTTGAGATTGGTCCCTAACATTTTCCATAAAGTTCTCCAAAAATGACCCACAAATTTTGTGTCTCTATCAGAAACAATACTCTTTCGCAATCCATGCAACCTAAAAACTTCTTTAAAGAACAAATTTGCAATGTGAGTTGCATCATTGGTCTTCTTACAAGCTATGAAGTGTGTCGTTTTTTAGAATCTATCAACAACCACATAAATTGAATCATTACCTTGCTAAATTCTTGTCAATCCTAACACAAAGTCCCATGGTCGGTCTAGGATTGGCAATGGATGATACAATCTAGTATTTTGTCTCCTTCCTTTTGCATACTGACAAATCCTGCATCTTTCAACAAATTTCTTGACATCGGTCTACATGCTAGGCCAGAAATAAAATTTACTTAGAATTTCTTGACATCGGTCTACATGCTAGGCCAGAAATAAAATTTACTTAGCTGAGAAAATTTATTATCCTATCCAAAATGTCCTTCTAATCTACCATCGTGATTTTCCTTCAATATGTTTTCCCTCATTGAACATCTTGGAATGCATAGCTTGTTGCCTTTAAACAATAAACCTTCTTGAATCATGTAATCTAACCATGGATTTATGTCTCTACTTACTGGATTTTTACGGACTACATAAGCATCCTTAAAATCTACATCATCTTTATACATTTCTTTCAACTCATCAAATCCCATAACATTTACTTGAAACTCTTGTAAAATCAAATTGACTCTACTCAATGCATCTCCTACCTTATTTGATTGCCCACTTATATGCTTAACAACAAAAGTGAAATTATGCAAGAACTCAAACCATTTGACATGTCTCTAATTTAATTTTGTTTGACTGCTAATATACTACAAGGCATGATTATTAGTGTAAAGAACAAATTCCTTTGGCATGAGGTAATGTCTCCATTTTTTTAGCATTTACTTGAAACTCTTGTAAAATCAAATTGACTCTACTCAATGCATCTCCTACCTTATTTGATTGCCCACTTATATGCTTAACAACAAAAGTGAAATTCTGCAAGAACTCAAACCATTTGACATGTCTCTAATTTAATTTTGTTTGACTGCTAATATACTACAAGGCATGATTATTAGTGTAAAGAACAAATTCCTTTGGCATGAGGTAACGTCTCCATTTTTTTAGTGCTTGAATAATTGCATAAAACTCCATGTCATATGAAGAATAGTTATGCTTAGCTTTATTTAATTTCTCACTAAAATAAGCAATTGGTTTCTTCTCCTAACTTAGAAAAACTCCTATTGTAGTCCCACTTGAATCCCATTCAACTTGAAAGAGTTTGTTAAAATATGGTAGTGCTAAAATTATTTGATTTGTTATCTTCTTCTTTAATAATTTAAAACTTGTATCATCTTCTTTTGTCCATTTAAATGATTATTTGGTTCCCGTAGGGGTGTAGACAGATTGGCAAGTGCCGTGTAAATGGAAGGAAATTTGTAAATGAGGTCTCATGTTCGATTCTCACCTCGATTTACTTGTGTGTCATTCTTGCAGGCTGGGTGGTTGCACCTGGGGTTATAGTGGTAGCCGACGGGGATCAACCCCATGTCACACGAGTACGAGAACCGCGCGTTGTCAATTCCCCCAGTACAAAAAAAAATGATTATTTGGTTCCTTTAATGGTTTCTATAATGGGAGCACATATCCCACTAAAATTCCTAATGAATTTTCTATAGCAGCTTGTCAAGCCTTGAAAACTCCTTACCTCAAAAACATTCTTTGGAGTAGGCCAATTTATTATAGTCTTTACCTTTTCTTGATCCATCTTCAAGCCTTCTCTAGATATCACAATACCCAGATAACCAACTTTGTCTTCACAAAACTACACTTTTTCAAATTGATCATTATCTTTTCTTGTTGGAGTTTATCTAAAACAACCTCGAGGTGTCTCAAGTGTTCTTCCCTAGACCAACTATAGATTAGAATACCATCCAGATAAATTGTAACAAATTTACCAATGAGTTCTTTAAGTATTTTATTCATCAATCTCATAAAAGTGATAGGGGAATTTGTGAGTCCAAAAGGCATTACCAGTCATTCATACAATCCATCATTTGTTTTAAATGATGTTTTCCACTCATCTCCTTCTCTAATCCTGATTTGATGATATCCACTTTTCAAATCCAATTTTGAAAAATACTTTTCACCACTTAAGCAATCCATCAAATCATCAATTCGGGGTAATGGAAATCTATACTTGATTGTGATTTTGTTTATGGCTCTAGAATCTGTGCACATTCTCCATCCTACACCTTTCTTTGGACTGGGCACTTTTGGAACTACACATGGGATTAAACTTTCTATGACCAGACCTTTATCTAACAACTCTTGAAACTAATTTCTTATCTCCACATTCTCATGTGGAGTCATTCAATATGTTGATTTATTTGGAAGGTTAGCCTCTGGAATTAAATCTATATGATGATGGATAATTCTTAATGGAGGTAACTCATTTGGTAAATCATCAACCACAATATGAACAAATTCATCCAACAAAAAATTAACTTCTTCAGGAAGATCATTTAAATTTGTGCTAATGAGAATTACCTTTGGTTTACCAATCAGGGAAAAATGCACCTCTTCCTTTTTTATGTCTTGCAAAAATTCTTTTCCACTGACCAACAAGACCTTTGGGTTGTTTTCTTCAGTTTCTCCTTCATCCCTTAATGGTAAGAGAGTATTTTTTTCTCTGTCTTTCTCAAAAGTATATGTGTTGTTCCTTCCATCATGTATTGTCTTTCTGTCATACTTTCAAGGTCTACCTAGAAAAGTATGACACACATCCATGGACATAACATCACAAAGTACCTTGTCCTTATAGCTTCCAATTTGAAACTCCACTTCACATTGTTCATTCACTATCATTTGATGTCCCTTTTGCAATCATGACACCTTATATGGAACATGATGTGTTTTCTTCTTCAAAGCCAACTTTTAAACCATCTTTGTAGACACCAAATTAACAATGCTTCAACTATTAATAATGAATTTACAACATTTACCTTTGCTTTTGCATACAATTCCGAAGAGTTTCTTCCTTTGTGCATGTTCCTTAATCTCCTTATGTGGTTTCAAAAATATTATCTTCATCACCAAAGACTCTCCAACTTCTGGTACATTCTCATGTACAACTGACTCCAAACTTTCTTTTGCTTCTTGAACAACATTTGCACTTCCTCTACGGTGGAAGCATTTTCTAGACATTCAAATGGTTTATGCCCAAACTTATTACATCTAAAACATCTAATAGAATATCCCCTACCTCTTTGATAATGTCTTCTACCTCTTGAAATCACCACCCCTTGGTGATTGTTCTTGCTAATGTGATTTGTTGGCTTTTTCCTTTCTAGTTGAAGATTGTCCTCTACCCCCTAGTTGTCCTCTGCCTCTTGTTGAATTGCGACCTCTTCTTTTTTGACTCTGCTTTCTTGCTAGTTTTTCTTCTTCCTTGAGAGAAAAATGGTATGCTTCTTCAAGAGTGTTAGGAGATAAAATGATAATTTCATCTTGGATCTCATATCTCAATCCATTAAGATATCTAGCAACTTTCTCGATATTTTCTTCTATATGACCAACTCTTATATTCAATTTATAAAACTATTTAGTGTATTCTTTAATTGACATACCTATTTGTTTCAAATTCTTCATTTGTCTAAAAACATTAAGTTGATAGTCTTGGGGCATGAATTTACCTTTCAATTGTTCCACCATTCTGTCCCAGCTCTTGATTCGTATCTTGCCTTTGTTCTTCCTCTCAACATGTACTCCATCCCACCAAAGTAATGCATGTCCTTTCATCCTTGTTACAACAAATTTTACCTTTTTCTCATCAGGTACATTTTCATATTCAAAGTACTTGTCCAAAGTATTGATCCAGTCCATCAATTCATCTACATCCAGGTTTCCTTCATACAATTGCACCTCCATTCTTGGTCTAGGGTTGACTCCCATGATAGCTCTAATTATTTTTTCTTCAACACCTTATTCTTCAAGCTCTACTCCTTTAGCTTCTTCAACTTATTCTTCTTCTTCACTGACATCTCCCAAGTCAACACCTCTTCGTTGGGAAACTTCCATTGACTCCAATCATGCCTGAAGATTTCTCATTTCTTCAATGACTTTAGCATTTGGAACAAGTCCTCCTCAACCTCGACCTCTTCCTCCTGATATTCTAAAGGCCATCTTCAATTCTTCTTAGCCTTTCTTGGTTGTTGCGCTTTGATACCAAACTAACGACCAATCCATATTGGTTCCCTTCTATCGTTCTCAAATCTTCTGTAGAGAACTGATTTAATTAACGTAAATTTGAATTATATTGAAATTCAAATTTCCCTCAAATGAGTGCAAGCACTTTTCCTCTTCTATATGACCATAATCTAGAACCGAGGGCTTAACTTCATGGGATTAAGCACCTTTAGCATATGACCTCGTGCTAAAAACCATAGGCTACTTTATGGGGGGATGAAGTTCGAGTTGGAATATCGAGGAAGGGGGGTTCCACAATGAATATTATGTCAACATGTGGATTTAAAATTGTGCATGTGTTGAAATTGTGGGGGGTCCCTCCAAATTAAACTCCACACTAGTTAATCGTCCATAATTAAATGAGAACTATTGATCTTCCTTTTTAATCAACGATCTGATGGAACTTGTGGGTCTCCTTTTTATATTTCAACGATTTTGATTAGAATGGGATCACCGTTGATCCTATCGTGATCAATGGTGGATCTTCATTCTCCTTAAAATGATTCTCCATGCCATTCTCATTATAATATTACACCACATGTATCCTCCAATTTGATCCTGGTTGTCCAACCCCTTACACTATAGAATGATTTCTACAAGTGCCAAACATAATTATCCAAACAACTAACACACAAAAATAAACAATTGTACAAAGGGTGTAATTCTCAAAACCAATCTTTTATTCAAATAATTGAAGGAAGTAAGAGTACACAGGAAGCTCAATTCCTTCTAGCTCCTCGCACACTTTACACACTCACACTCACACCACACACCTATGTTCTCGGCTATCAAGCTTTTAATATAATAAGGACCAGATCAATCGAATCCACAGAGATAAGATCAAATTTGACGAAAATTACACATAAAATCTATTTAGCTTAAAACAACTTGATTTTGATGCTAAAATATAGGATCATATCCAAACATAATTCCTAATTTATCTAATTCTTCCATCTCCTATTACATTTGTGGAAAAACTACCTTCTTCTCAAAAACCCTAGTCTATTACAACTTAGGAAAATGATTAAAAATAATTACAATGAGGAAACCAACTTCCTCTCATAAAGTTCCTAAGACCTTAGAGGTCAAATATTAGATTGTTGTAGAAGATGATCTTGCATCAAAAATCCACCGTGATTGAAAATTGTTTTTTTAATATGCATAATCAATATTTTGAGATTACAATTATGCATTATATTTTCACATTTTATTATTACTTTACTTTCGATATTTTTTAATGATAAATAATATAATTACAATTTTTTATAATTTTTTCTCAAACAATAATCAACTTTTTAATTTAATTCACTACATTGAACAAGATTATAATTTTGATTGTTAAATTTGAGTAATAAATTTCTTTATTTAAATAACTATGACATGTTATATGGTTATAATTAATGTCAATAATCAATTTTTTTTTTAATTTAAATAATTATATAAGATGAAAATATAATTTTAGGTATTAATTCTTGGTAATGAATTTCTTTATTTAAATAAATATGTCATTTTATATGATTATAATGAGTGGGTTTAATGGTTAAGAACATGTGTTTCCTCCTTGGAGGTTAGAGGTTCAAATCCAGAGGGGGGTAGGGTATGTACACCTTCATAGACTTTAGTAGTGAAATCGTTGCACGGAGGGGTTTTGTGTCCCACAAACAAGGGGATCTCATTTTGTGTCCCACAAACAAGGGGATCTCATACAATAATTTGGTGTTTGGCTTGGGCATGACCTTAAAATTAGATTGTAATTATTAATTAACATCAATTATTATGAGATATATATGGCACGACTCCACTACATAAAGGATGGTCATTATCTCTTTCTCATATGTGGATTTACCCAAATTGCGGTCACACAACTGCTTACTAGTGAATGTCAAGGGGCACCCTTCTTGCATAAAAAATGCACCAAGACCTCTAACTAAGGCATCACTTTCAATGAAAAAATTCTTAGGAAAATTTGGCACTGCCAATATTGGAGTAGTGCACATGGCATCCTTTAAAGTTGAGAAGGCTCACAAATGGCTTCATTCCATACAAAGGCATTCTTTTTAAGAAAGGATGTTAAGGGAGCAACCATTTTTCCATAATTTTGGACAAACTTCTTGCAGTAGCTGATAAGTCCTAAGAACCCATGCAAGCTCTTCACATCTTGGGTCGGGGCCACTCTTGCATAGATGCAATTTTCTTGGGATCTACCCATGCACCATCCTTATTGACAATGTGCCCTAAGTATTCAACCTTTCATGCCCTAAAAGAACATTTGGAGTGTTTTAGGAACAATTGGTGGTTCCTCAAGAGTTAAAAGGCTCGATCGACATGCTTTATGTGAGAATTCCAAGTTTTGTAGTTGATCAAGATATTATCAAAGAATACTAGCAAAAAACTGCATAGAAAGGGTCGAAAAAAATTGTTCACGAGGCTCTGGAAGGTGGATGGAGCATTGCAAAGATCGAAGGGCATCACTAAAAATTCATAATGACCCTCATGTGTGTAGAAGGATATCTTCAGAGTGTCTACCTCTTTCATTTGTATTTTGTGGTAGCTAAAACATGGGTCAATTTTGGTGAAAAACGTGACTTCATGAAGTTCATCCAAGAGATCATCAATAACTAGGATTGGGAACTTGTCTTTGATGGTTAATTTATTGAGAGCTTGAAAATCTAGATATATCTGCCCATTACCTTCCTTCTTTAGTAATATGACAACTAATGATGGGTAGGGACTGGTACTAGGATGTATGAATACAATCTCCAATAATTCCTAAATGATTTTTTCAATTTCATTCTTTTGTGGAAACAGGTGCCTGTAAGGATGCACATTAGGTGGTAGACTAATGTGAAACAGTGGAATACCATGGTCATGCTCCCCTCATGAAGATGGTAACCCCTAGGGAATTTCAAAAACTTGTTAATGTATGAAGACGACCAACTACAAACCAAGTTAAATCTCCTTTGGAGTGGTTTCCAATACTTGTATGGAATTGAACTGTGCAATAATTCTTGAGTAGTCTTTCTTCAATAAATTTTCCATACAGTGAGAGATGATAATTTTAAAGGAACCAAATAAACTAGTTGTTGTTTATAGTAAAAATATAGATTATTAATTCCTACATATCTTTACATTATCTATTATCTTAAAAAAAGAAAACTCATAGAAAACACCAAAACTATTTATCAAGTATATAATTGGAATTGATATTAATTATTAATCCTCGCGACAACAAGAGAGATAAATTATTAATCCTTATATAAATTATTAATCCTTTTACATCTTTGGGAAAATTCAATTATTAATCCCTCCATATCCTTGGAGAAATTAAATTTCTCTGGTGTATTTATGCAACCCACAAAACAACTAAATATTTATATACTACACAATTGTCATTGACATCGATTATTTTTAGATTGTAATTGTTAGGACATATAATGTCATGTGTCTTTGAATACTGATATGGACCCTCATTCTTTAAATTTTTTTAATTCTATGTGAAAGTAATATAATTTATATTGTCCCCGGATGGGGTGACACGTAGCCCAGGGGAGGCCATGCATCCCCCATGCAATCCATGCCATAAATATGGCCAACCGCCACCCCAAGGCTCATTCTCAGATGGAGGATGACCATAAACGCACACATAGGATGGGAGGACAGCTCCCCCAAGTAGGTTTAATGGCGCCCTCACTGATTAATGTCAAGTGGGATGATGACAAGTACGGGAGGAGGCTGCACAGTCTTATCATCCCCTCGGATAATACTCCAGCTTGGCCATGGAATTCACCATTATGTTTCTTCGCTATGCACGGTGATCCGGCCCTGTTCCTCTCAAAGTTTTCTGGCCTCATTCTTAGATTCCTCTGGCCTCCAGGCTTTGTCATGCCGCATGAGAGAGGGAAACCTGGGAGGGGACCATCCTGGTACTATTATGTTGCAAGGAAGAGACGCCTGCGCGAATTGGAGAAGGTCTCATCGATAGCTCGGGTACAACAAATCAAGAAGTCGACTACTCCTCCAATGGCCTTCGTGGAGGAGGAATTCTCGAAGGAACCAATTCATGTTCCACCAGAATCCCTCCTCTACACAGTTGTGGACTCCCAGGACAGACCCAACACCAACATTGCAAGAATGGATACAATGTCAGCCATGGAAGGAGCCACTTGCATCGTCCAGGATGATATCCCCACGACGAACTACATGGTCGAGACCCCACTGCTCAACCCATAAGAGAAATGTGACCAACGTCCACCCAGTCTCTTAAGTCCAGAGAACTTGTAGCTCATATTTGAGATGAGGGGCTATATGATGGAGCATATCCACTGACACATCGTTATTAGAAGTATAATTGACATGTTGTTCGATGCCTTCTTGATTGCACCAGCCAAAAAGAGGTGCCTGGCCTACGCACATCCCTTTGCACTCATACCCAACGATGATACTCCTCATGGCAACTCTCCAAATGGCAAGTTCCATTGTTCTAACAACCCTCATAATGTTTAAAGTTTCTCAGCCCTCTGCGCCTCGCTTGCATGGAAATGAGGTTTTTTTCTTGTCTTCCTGCTTGGGTTTTCTATTTAGTTTGAATTATCAGTTTTTGAATGTATGTCGAGACATAACTGTCAATACCATCAACTGCCACTTGCTTTGGTTTCCAATTGTATGGTGGAGCAAGTGGTGGATGTTATTTTTGGCCATAAGTATAAAAGGTTGCCACCTATTTTGGTTTCCACTATTTAACGGAACAGATGGAAAACCTGTGACACATTTCATTTTTGTACAATGACAATGAATTAATTAGGAAATACAACTTTTTTATTTAAAAAAAATATTATATATATATATATATATATATATATATATATATAT
>CBVK0100568681.1:0-11424 GCA_900067695.1 Picea abies
ATGTATGATCTCTGTGTAAGAATGTCTGTGCAGTGTTTGATAATAACTAACAGACATACGCTTGTAATAGAGGAATCCATGCACGACTTACGTAGATAAAAAATGAATCTAATCATGCCCAGGTTAAACTAAGTCAGGTATCCAGTCCATTCTCAGGAATTTGTTTCCCTTATCTGTATCCAGGAATGGCCCGAAATAGACCTCTTCATGGAGATTTCCCTTCTCAGAAAGGTTCACCAAGAACCTAGAAGAAAGGGCGTGAATGTGCAAGTTTCAGCAACCCTATGCAAAGAGGAATGACCCTCTTGAAATCTCGAAGTAGCCGCGTAAGGTTAAGTATTGATCAATGGATGAGACCCTGTCGGGAAATTTGCGGTCATTCACGACCATTAAATAGAAGAAATGAATGAGGGCGTAAATTGCCTTAACCCTTTTTCTCTTATCTTCGTGAGTAGCGAGGAAATCTAATTCGTAGATCCCCAGACCCCATGGGAACATCTGGACCGTTGGTTTTCCACGTCCAAAGAGCATTAGGAAAGGGCACGGCATCAGGGCCGATCTGAACCGTCAGATCTTAGCTAGGAAACCTGACAGTTGTTAGGTCTATCGGGAGATAGACGAGGGCTAAGTCTCGTGAAATCGGGGCTCGCGGGGTAGAAGTCCAAAATTTGGACGCTTTAAGTCGCGAGCGACGAGGCTACAACAGGATCTAAGTTGTCCATCCGAGGAGGACAGGTGGTAGAGATCCAGAGATCTCGTGAGCTCGGGACTCGTGGGGTAGAAGTCCAAAAGTTGGATGCTTTAAGTCGCGAGCGATGAGGCTACGAGAGGATCTGAGTCGTCCATCTGAGGAGGACAGGTGGCGGAGATCCAAAGATCTCATGAACTCAGGACTCGCGGGGTAGAAGTACAAAGTTTGGATGCTCTAAGTCGCGAAGTAGCGAAGTAGTGAAAGGCTATGAGCCGTCCATATGGGGAGGACAGGTGGCAGAAATCGAGGAGATATCGTGAACTCAGGAGCTTGTAGGGTGAATGCCCAAGTATTTGGCGTTAAAAGTCGTGAGACATGAGGTTGTGAGTGGCGAATCCATGAGAGGATCTGAGCCATCCATAGTTGAGGATGCATGTTAGGCGATCCAAGAGATCTCTTGAACTTGGAGGCTCGCGAGGTAAGAGCCTAAAGTTTGGGTGATCCAAATCGCAAGTAGCGAGGTGCCGAGAGCCAAGCATGAGAGGACACCTGGAAAACCAAGAGGTGGGGTCTGCATGACTAACGGGTGGATACGGATTTGCCTAGAGAAGAGAGTCAATGCTCCGATTGACCTATCGTGTCTCAGGAGATCGCAATAGGAGAGAACGAGAGTTCGACTCACGAACTCATGAGGGTGCGAGTTGTGAGAGGCGCTGACGTTTAAGCCTAGCCTACGGTTACATGTGGGGAGGGCGCTAACTAAAAATGGGAGCTATACCCATTTCGTGTACATGTGGGGAGGGCGCTAACTAAAAATGGGAGCTATACCCATTTCGTGGTCTCGGGTATCGGTGGTCTGTGAAGAAAACTTGAAGGCCTTTGATTCACAACTCGCGAGGTCGCGAGTTGTGAAGGGCACCTGGTTTGTTTGACCTGTGGTCCTAACCCACGATCATAGGGAGGTGAACAGGGAAGAACTAACCTGCATTAGACCCCTGTAGGACTTCGTGGATTCTGTTCCTTGAGGAAAAAATGGAAATTTTGATATTAGGTAGTGGGTGTGTTACACTCTCCCAAAGTTTCACAAGTAAAATGTATTTTATTTTGATTAATTAGGCATTTTTCTTCACATTCCCCAATTTGTTCCTATGTTTTCTCTTATTTGTCCCTTAGTTCTTCAATCTTTCATTTATTTTGTGTCCTGATGCATCCCCCCTCCCCTAACGGGGTTCTGTGACCTCCTAGTCTCTCGATAGTTCCTATTATCAAGCTATTTAGGCTCTTTGATTCCCTATTGTAACCTTGAATCAAATCCACAGGTCCTTCTATTGAACTCAGCTCGTGCGAACAACACCAGGTGTGAGATCCCTCCATGTGACCATAACCCTGTGACCATAAGCCTTATCAAAAGGTGCTTCATGCTTCAGGACTTCGAGTGTTTTTCATGTGAGCCACCCCTGACTTCTATTTTCAGAATCCTCGATTGACGAGCTCTCTTTGGGACCAGATATGACAGTCCTATTCTCTCCTCATTCGACAATTGCGATCATATTGCGATTTCATGATTTTTGGACTTTCAATGCAATGTTGTCCAACTCCTCCAATCCCCAAAATCCAAAATAAGAGCCTAGAACTTGCTATCTCCTACCTTAGCCTATGCCCATATGACCCCCCCCTTTGACTTGGGGCCATAGCTCAAAGCGTTCAGGACTTTGCAACTCATGAATTCGAAAGACTTCTCACCTCAGATCTTTCAATCTCCAAAACCCAAAAATCTGCTCTACGACAGATCGTTGGTCCTCGCTATCCCTTGATCAATGGTCCATGTTCCTCCCTCACGAAGTCAGAACTTTGCGGCTTCTAGATTTTTAGATGGTTCTCTCCTTCGAACCCCTGGTGGCCGAAATGTTGAAATGTCGATACTTTGGATTGACGATCCATATTTTGACTTGATCCAATGGCTCAGAGTCTTTTCGCGATTTCTCATTTTGTGAGTTTCACAAAATCCACCCTTTGAATTCCTTTTACAATGAGTTAGCGAAATGTTGATCGGCTGCCATGCGTCCCCTCTGATGGACGGTCCTAATGATTTTGTGAATTTGATCCTCTGCTACCTTTTGATCTCTTGATGTCTGATTTCATGAACATCCACATCTGCTGCCACCTGTCTCTGATTATGGATGGATCCGATGCTTTTGGGACTTTGCGTTTTGGGACTTTTGGAAATAGCTTCCTATGTTTCTTCCGATTCCTGACTCTCCAACGTGTGTGGATCTTCCTCACCTGTCCTTACAGATCCAATGGTCCAGGATGATTTCACGACTTCATCCTTCATGAATTTACTCCTTTTCTCCTTGTAAATATTCCAATGTCTGGTTCCATGAACACCCGGATATGTTGCCACTTGTCACCTCTAACGATGGATGGTTCCAATTGTTTCGGAACTTCTCTCGTGCACCTTCCTTTGAATCCAATGATTGTTGGTCCATGTGCTTAGATCTAATGGTCCAAACACCCGCTTCGACTCTGATCAGATGGTCCAGATCCTCCCACGATCTATGGTTGCGATCGAATCGTGATTTCGCATGTCACAAATTTGGAAATCTAATGAATTTTGTCCTCCCAACTCTCGATAGTTGATCCCGTGAAATGAACCAATGGTTCAGATCTCTCCTATATTGATGGGTCCTATTCCTCCTAAGCTTGTGAACTTGGAACAAGTTCTCTCCCCGCGTTCTCATTGCTCTTGAATGGCCTTTAGATGGTTGTCTCTTCAACACTTCATTTGAATGTTGGCCTGATGCACTCCTTACACAGGTCTTCCTTGAGAGTGTTCAGTAACTCTGTCTCTTTCTCTCATTGAATGGATATAAGTTTCCTCCTGGTGAATTATGCTCAAGCACTCTTTGTTGAGCCTACAGAGTGTTCAGTAACTCTGTGAGTGTCTTCCCCTGGACACTTCTCTTGTATTTGAACTCAAAATGGAGTTCCTTCTGTGCACTTATTGTACATGATCAATGCACTCCTGGAAGAGCTATACAAAGCCTTCAGTAGTTCTTCCTTCTCTTTGAACTCGATAAAGAGTTCTTCCCATGCACACTTGCACCAACTCAATGCCCTCCTGGTAGAGCTCTACAGATTTCTCAGTAACTCTGGTTCTTCCTTTAAGCTCAACAAAGAGTTCTTCTCTTGCACTCCTTGCACAGATTCCTCCTCCAAGGTATCCAGTAACCCTGAGGTTCCTCTTGAGCTTGTGATCACTATGGTGCACCCTCCTAGCACATTCTTTTCTGACTCCACAGAGGTCAGATGCACACTCCTTGCGTTGGCTACAAAACCTCCGATGTTCTGTTGTGCACTCCTTGCACAGCCTAAAGTATCTAGAATGATATTACACAACTCAATGAAAATAAAATAAATCTATTTTCCTACTGTAAATGAAACTTATCACACATCTACAACATTCATTCATGAAACATTCACAAACACATAAACACACGATACGTAGGAAAAACTATTTTTCTATTATCTTCGTGTGTCTATACAAGTGTTTACAAAACTGGACTATAACAAAGTCTTAGTTCTTTCAAGATCTCTCTCATAACTTCTAATACCTCCTAAGGCCTCTCTACCGTAGATCCCTCTCTCTCTCAAGTCTCCTTATTTACAAAAAAGGGATGTACAAGCTTATCCTCTCCTCACCATCTTAGTGCTATCACTATCTCAGATACAACACCATACTTCTACGACTCATTACATAAATTTTCATCCAGACCTAACTACAATCTGAACCTACTAAAAGAAACCATTTAAGTCAACCCCAACCACTACCTGTACAAAGGTATGGTCTGGAATTAAAATCCTTACAACGCATATCCTCATGGGATTTGATTTCAAATTTAAAAATAGTAGGTTTAGTGTCTCTCCCTTTCTCCATTACGTGTTTGCGTGCTGGCATGATGGCACATTTTCTAAGGTGGAGTGATGCTCCTACATCATACTCCCCTGCTAGGAAAAACATGAGCTCCTACTCATGAGCTCCCCTTCTCCAATGTTGAAATTCTCTTGGATCCCAAATTATCTTCTAGAGTTGTCCTCTTGCTCCTCTCCAGCTATGTTGCTGTTGCTGCTTCTTCTGCTTCCTTTTCTTCTTCTAACCTGCTACTATGGAAGGCTCTCCTCTATTCAAATCCCCTTTGCTAACTGCTTCTCCTGACCACAACATCATCTTCCTAATTCCTCTATCACATTGTCTAGCTTCTCCAGTGGCTGACCCTCTTTATGCAGTCTTCTCAATTGCACTTATTCCTTGTTAGTGGGTAGATCTCCTCGGTCCCCCATGATGTCTTTAATTCCTCTTTTGGAATTGAGTTTCCACTCTACTGTAGACTTCAATTCCGCAGTCTCATCACCAAGTTGTTGCATAGTTTTCTCCTTTGGCATATTGTCTTCTTTTGTTAGCTCCTCTGCTGGTACATCTCGAGCTTCCACTAATTTCTCCCATGGCTGGTATGATCCTCAATCTATCTCCAAATTGACCTATCGGATGTGCCTACCTTTCTCTAGGGCTTCTAGTTCCTCATGCAACTCAGCAAACTCTATGTTGTCTTCTTCCTCTTTTGCTGCAGGCTCTAGTGCTGCAGTCATTTCCAGTTCAGCTTCTTGGCTAAAAATTTTGAGCATTTTTTTCGAATTCTCTTCTCCTGAAATTTGCATGAATGTCATCTAGCAGTCATCTGTTGGTTCCGGATTGTCCAACCAATCCTCCAACATCATCAATTCTATCTCCCATTGAGTGAGAATCTCAACTGTGTGCTCCCCTTCTTCTCCTTGGGTAGCTTCTGATATTCGCTCCTTCATCATGGCAGTCACTGTTGGTTGTCTTTCTCCTACTGCTACCCTTTCATCATGTGCACTGACCTCTTCCTGGTTGTTTGGTAGGAATACCTTGATCCCTCCACTAACCAAAACCCTCTTATTATCCTCCTCCTGGATGGTGAAATTTTTTAACTTATCATCATCTTCATTCACATGGTCTGCAAGACCACATGAATCTTCTCCTATCAGCACTCCTCACTGACATGAACTCACTTCTAAGCTCTCAAGACTTTCAAATAGTCTCATCTCCTTCTCCCTATCCACCTAGGAATTTGTGAATTTTATGCTGCCCACCTGGCATTTTATGAGATCAACCGATCCCATCTCATTACTCACTTGGTAATCTGAACTTTTGAAACTTCTCTTCTGGCAATATTCGAGACCTCCACCTGGCCTCTTTCCATTGCCCACCTGGCAATTTGAAAGTCCACTTTTTCCCACCTGACAGTTTATGAGATCTTCATATGATATCTCTTTCTCCTCCTCATTGTTGAGATTCCTCCTAGTCTCTTGTTCACAGATGTGAATCAGTTCCTTGTCTAGTTCACTGAGTTTTTTAGTATGCCTCAACCACCTCTTCATCAGTGTTCGATGTTCTCTAGCCAACAATTCCTTTACTCCCCACTTCAACTTCTTCTTCATGGGCCACTTGTATACCCAATGCACTCTTGCATCCTACTATGTTTGAAATGCAAGCTGCTCCATTTGCGTGCTTATCTCCTTGAGCTCCATATTCATATCTGGCTTTCTCTTCTATTGGTGGCCTTCCCTTCGACCATGTCCATGGCCTTCGGTAGCCATTTCCACCTTTTGTCCTAGAAAGTCTATGGATTACTCTATGTCTAAGATCATCTCCATATTCTCTCATAGCTCGTCTGGCTATTTAAATTTTTTTTGTTGCGTCCATGAAACAACCTTCTGACAAAGCATCAGTACTAAGCTTCCTTCACCTGCTGCATACAGATGAATCCATGTTTTTGATACCACTTGATGTTACCAGAATTTCTCCTTCAATCTTCTTCGCCTGAAATATACAGAAGAAAAATCATCTCAGATACCACCTGATGGTGTGTATTAGAGTATTCTCCTTTATTTGTTGTCTGTAAGCAAGGCTCGGTCCTTTTATTTCCTCCATTTCCTACAGAAATTAATTTTGAGCTCTGATACCAATTGATGGTATCAGACTACATCCTTCTCTTCTCTGCTACAAAATTGTAAAAATCCCACTCTCATACCAATTGATGTAGCCCCCCTCCCCTAACAGGGTTTCGTGACCTCCCAGTCTCTAGATCATTCCTATTCTCGAGCCATTTTGGCTCTTTGATTCCCTTCTGGAACCTTGAATCAAATCCACTGGTCCTTCTATTGAACTCAGCCCATGCAAACAACACCAAGCGTGAGCTCCCTCCATGTGACCACAACCCTATGACCATAGGCCTTATCAAAAGGCACTTCATGCTTCAGGACTTCAGGTGTTTTTAATGTGAGCCACCCCTAACTTCTATTTTTCGAATCCCCAATTGACGACCTCTCTCCGGGACTAGATCTGGTGGTCTCATGCTCTCCTCATTCAACGGTTGCGACCGTATTGTGATTTCGCAATTTTGAGACTTTTGATGCAATGTTTTCCAACTCTTCCAATCCTCAAAATATAAAATAAGAGACTAGTGCTTGATATCTCCTACCTTAGCCTATTCCCATATGACCCTCCTCTATGACCTGGGACCACACCTCAAAGCATTCCCATATGACCCTCCTCTATGACCTGGGACCACACCTCAAAGCATTTCGAGACTTCGTGACTCATAAGTCGAAAGACTTCTCACCTCAGATCTTTCAATCTCTGAAACCCCAAAATCTTCTCTGCGAGAGATCAATGGTCCTCGCTATCCCTTGATCAACATTCCACGTTCCTCCTTCATCAATTCATAACTTTGTGGCTTCAGGATTTTGGGATGGTTCTCTCCTTTGAACCCCCGGTGCCCGAAATGACGAAATGTCGATTCTTTGGATCGACGACCCACATCCCGACTCGATCCAATGGGTCAGAGTCTTTTCGCAATTTTTCATTTATCGAGTTTCACAAACTTCACCCTTTGACTTCCTTCTACAGTGAGTCAATGAAATGTTGATTGGATTCCACGCGTCCCCTCTGATGGACGGTCCTGATGATTTTGCGAACTTCCCTTTCGTGAATTTCATCCTCTGCTACCTTTTTATCTCTCGATGTCCCATTTCATGAACATCTGCATTTTCTGCCACCTTTCTCCGATGATGGATGGCTCCGATGCTTTCGGGACTTCACATTTCAGGACTTTTGGAAATAGCTTCCTCTGTTTCTCTCGATTCTGAATTCTCTGACATGTGTGGATCTTCTCCACCTATCCTTCTGGATCCAATGGTCCAGGATGATTTCACGACTTCACCCTTCATGAATTTACTCCTCTACTCCTTGTAAATCTTCTATTTTCTAGTTCCATGAACACCTGGATTTGTTGCCACCTATCACCTCTGATGATGGACGGTTCTGATCATTTCAGAACTTCTCTTGTGCACCTTCCTTCAGATCCAACGACTATTGGTCCATGCGCTCAGATCCAACGGTCTAGATTTTACATCCTCCTGTGCATGTTCTCACCTGTATGGACTCTGATCAGATGGTCCAGATCCTCCCACAATCTATGATTGTGATCATATCATGATTTCGCATGTTGCGACTTTGGAAATCTAAGGACTTTTTTCCTCCCAACTCTTGATATCTGATCCCACGAAATGAACCAATGGTTCAGATCTCTCCTAGATTGACGGGCCCTATTCCTCTTGAGATTTTGAACATGGAACAATTTCTCTCCCCGTGTTCTCCTTACACTTGACTAGCCTTCATATGGTTGTCTCTTCAACACTTCATTTGAATGTTGCTTGACTAGCCTTCATATGGTTGTCTCTTCAACACTTCATTTGAATGTTGGCCTAGTGCACTCCTTGCACAAGTCTTCCTCCAGAGTGTTTAGTAACTCTATCCCTTTCTCTCCTTGAATGGATATAAGTGCCCTCTTGGCAACTTATTCTCAAGCACTCTTTGTTGATACTACAGAGTGTTCAGTAACTCTATGAGTGTCTTCCCCTGGACACTTCTCTTGTCTCTGAAATCCAAATGGAGTTCCTCCTTTGTAATTCTTTCACACTCTCGATGCCCTCTTGGAAGAGATCTATGGAACCTTCAACAGTTCTACCTTCTCTCTGAACTCGATAAAGATTTCTTCCTATGCACACTTGAACCAACTCAATTCCCACCTAGAAGAGCTCTACAGAGTTCTCAGTAACTTTGGTTCTTCCTTTGAACTCAAAAAAGAGTTATTCTCATGCACTCCTTGCACAAATTCCTCCTCTAATGTATTTAGTAACCTTGAGGTTCCTCTTGAGCTTGTGATCGCTATGGTGCACCCTCCTGGCACATTCTTTTCTAACTCCGTATAGGTCAGATGCGTACTCCTTGCACTGGCTACAAAACCTCCAATGTTTTTTTGTGAACTCCTGTTGTGGGTGGGAAAACCCCCTACAGAATATCACTAAGGGTTCTATAATGCATGCAGAAATAACCGTATAAAGTCTCCTACTTTTTACTATTATCCTGACATAGACCCCACATTCATGCATCCTACTTTTTACTATTATCCTGACATAGACCCCACATTCATGCATAAAACGCAAGGATAAAAGAATCCGGTGACTCTACCTTAAAATCTGTGTTTGGTGTCGATCCTTTTGCGTTCGGTTTCTCCTCAACTGCAAGTATCCTCCCAAAGCCAATATGCATTCACAAACAAAAAAACAAAGAACTATGGACATGCATGTTATATATAAAATTAGTGGGTTAGATGTTCTAATAAAATATCAATCAAAAATGAATATTGACACCTCGTATGGCGGGACGGGAAAAGTAATTTTTTTTTATTAATCTCACAAAAGTCACTTACAATGGTGATATCGACTATTTCTTCTAAAATATGGTCCTCGACTCCTCTTCAACTATGCACCAACCGCTTCCACATATGCTTCTCTTCTTCAGTTCTCACAAAATGACCAACCGCTTCCACATATGCTTCTCTTCTTCAGTTCTCACAAAATGGTTTCAAAAGATTGGGGAAAGGGGAATACAAAAAAGGGCAGAGTTTCTGTGTTCTTATTTTTTCTCCCTTCAAATGGGACCCCTACCTCTTATTTTATAGGCTAAAAGAGGGTATTTATCTGGTTGAGTGACTGGTTATGGGTGGTCAAATGGTTTAGACAATTACCTGGAAATCTGTATTGCATCTGCAACTTTTTATTTTTTGTGCTTTTGTCAGTATACACAGGTTGTAATGGGTCAACTAGTGTATACACACATGAAGCAGTGGTGCATGGCATGTACATATTAAAAAGGTTAATTTTTAGAAGAGTCGTTCAATGGTGGCTTGTAAAAAGTGGCAAGTGAGATAGCATGATGCCAGGTATGCATGTCTAGTGAAAATTAGGGTTATAACAAATGCCCCTGGATCTACATCTCGAAATAAAAAAGATATACATGTATAGTATCCATCTTTAGGAAGCTAATGACGCCTGATGGCTAGATATGAGGCCTTTAGAGCTCGAGGAACAACTTCAAAATCTTCATAAATCGAGTAGGAGTGTAGTATGAGTGTATGAATTCACTACCCAGAGGTCTTCAACGACTCGTTGGGAACAGACTAGAGGATCTTGATGATCATGCCGAGGGATTTATTGATTTTGAACAAAGACTTGATTGGGATTTTTAGGATGGCCGGGCATGAGGTCTAGAGACAAACTATAGAGGGGCCGACTCAAGCTTGGTAAAAACTTCCCTTGGATTTCGAACAAAGACTTGATTGGAATTTTGGGATGGCTGGGCATGAGGGCAAGAGACAAACCGTGGAGGGGCCGACTCAAGCTTGGTAAAAACTTCCCTTGGAAAATAGCATGACAAATGATGAGACTCAGGCAACATGGTATTGACATAAGTTCACAATGCAGGAGGAAACAAAAACTCTCCATATGTTTGGAAGAATAACCAAATGAAGGAGGACACATCTCTATGAGAACATATTCCTAAGGTCATATTAAATCCTAGAGCTTGACGAAAAAATGGAAGGATGTGCTTTGTCCAAGGGTGACTTATTGTGCTGCCAAAAAAGAAAATACTTTTCACTTCCTCCTTTTTGGGTATGTTTGATTTTTTTGTCTTTTTCAATAATTTATGGGAAGCTTGAAAAATAATAAAAGAATGCTACATTACAAAGAGGGAACGAGTGTCGCAAACATACTAGTTCCAAGCGCAAGGAACACACTGATTCTCAAATAAAGGACACAAATGTAGGAAAAGGATGCTCGAGAAAAACCCTCCATGGGTCAAGGTGCAATATGCAGAGGAAAAGTGCTATAAGGCTTGCGTATAAGGCATGCTTTAGATGGTTCAGTTGCAGGCAACATGGAGCTGGCATTAGGCCAAAGATGAATGAATGCAAATGATATTAACAAGACACAATGATAACATCCTTCAATGTAATTTCAATGAGCCTAGAGAAGGTAAGATCAATGGTTTTTCATTTTTAGAGAGTCTAAAAACACGTGAAAGGAGACTCCACTGGGGTACCTTTTTCGAAGGTAGTCTATTCAGTTCGAAATATGGGTAAAATAGCACCGAAAAGACATCCATTCAAAACCATTTTAATGAGTGTGATAAAGACAATATCACTCGACAATCTTTTCACTTTTAAGGAGTCTAAAAAGAGCTTAACTATGGACTCTATATGGGATGTTCTTCTGGACCATTTTAACTAGTGTGAAGGAACAAGGTC
>CBVK0100568699.1:0-10902 GCA_900067695.1 Picea abies
ATGAACAATAAATCTAATCCATTGATTTTGGAGGACGACTAAGAATATGCCAGCATCTTCAATGCATAGCCATCAGATTAGGGTTTAATCAGATTAGGGTTTAAGGTTAAATAAGGTTAAAAGATCATTAATTGTGCCCATTATCAAATACACCTTTCGGCATAATTATTGTAGTGTTGTCCCAAAAAATCCAGGCTTCAATTATCAGCACCTCAATATTTGTCCAATGGTCACATTATGGTTTTGGATTCAAAAGTGGAGTTCTTTGTTGAAAATGTGTTGTCATTGATATGAAACTGAGATTGTTTTCCCTATGCCTTCTTGTGTCAATGAGTCTATGTATGCAAACATGCAAGAAATCGAGGAATAAGATCTGATAGAAAGGAATAATGTTTGCAAGAAATCGAGGAATAAGATCTAACATGAAGGAATAGACGAAGTTGGAAGTAAGTGATTTCCTATGATTATTTGATGCTTGTTTTGTACAAATATGAGGAGGTAAAGATACCTGGAGCAGAGTGATATCAATCCGAAAGACATCCATATGGAATCTTTTTTTTTTCGGAGCAATCTACACATGATCAAAGAAATGGCAAAGTCAATATATCCCACATTCTTTGGGAAAAAAATCATGTCGGAAGAGTTTATATTGCAAAATCTCTTTTACTTAATTCGAATATGAATAGAAGAGATACGCAACTATCCGCAGGCAGGAGAATGAAGAAAAAAGATCACAGATCATCTTTAGAGATCAACGGTTGAGATCAAAAGATTGGGGTCCAATATTTGGTGAGCCAGATCAGCCACGTTAGCAACATGATAGCAAACTCATCAACACCACATGTCCATCCATATGAATAGAGATCAACAATTGAGATCAAAAGATTGGGATCCCATACTTGGTAGGCCAATAGAGATCAAAGTTGAGATCAAAAGATTGGGATCCCATACTTGGTAGGCCAATTCAACGACATTAGCCCCATGATAACAACCTCATCAACACCACATCTCCATCCATATGAATACCACATGAGGAATCCCACATTAATGATACCATAAGAAATGCCACATGTCATGACAAGTATCGATGCCATGTCATCTAGTAAAAAATAATACATTCACATGGAATCCACTTCATATGAAACATTAGTGCAATAAACATTGAAAGGCAATAAACATTGAAAGACTTCATTGAGATGGTGAGCACTAGTACAAAATAATACATCCACTTGGAATCCACTTCATATGAAACATTAGTTCAATAAATAATACATCCATATNNNGAAACATTAGTTCAATAAATAATACATCCATATGGAATCCACTTCATATGTCATCTAGTACAAAATAATACATCCACATGGAATCCACTTCATATGAAACATTAGTGTAATAAATATTGGAAAATGAATAAGTATCAAGACTTCACAGAGATGGTGAGCACTAGTACAAAATAATACATTCACATGAAATCCACTTCATATGAAACATTAGTACAATAAATAATACATCCACATGGAATCCACTTCATATGAAACATTAGTGCAATAAATATTGGAAAATGAATAAGTATTACAATAAATTTAAATATTGGAAAATGAATAAGTATCAAGACTTCACGAAGATGGTGAGCAGTACAAAATAATACATCCACATAGAAACCACTTCATATGAAACATTAGTGCAATAAATATTGGAAAATGAATAAGTATCAAGACTTCACCGAGATGGTGAGCACAATAGAGAATTATAATTATATACCAAGAAATCATAGACCCGCAGACATGTGGTGAAATATTGAAAAATGACTAAGTAGCAAGAATTGGTTTGATAGAGAAGTGTCAAAAAATAACTAAGTGTGAGAATCATTCGAACATGCAGAGAAGAATTGAATCGAGGATGAACCCATGTTAAGAAGAAAAATCAACTAAGTATGGAGAGTTGTCAATGTATTGAAACCTTAAAAATCAACTAATGATGGTGAGCAGAACAAAATAATACATCCACATAGAATCCACTTCATATAAAACATTAATGAAATAAATCTTGGAAAATGAATAAGTATCAAGACTTCACAAAGATGGTGAGCATGATGGAGAATTATAATTATATACCAAGAAATATCATAAACCCGTAGACGTGCGGTGAAATATTGAAAAATCACTAAGTACCAAGAATTGGTTTGATAGAGAAGTGTCAAAAAATAACTAAGTGTGAGAATCGTTCAAACATGCAGAGAAGAATTGAATCGAGGATGAACCCGTGTTAAGAAGAAAAATCAACTAAGTATGGAGAGTTGTCAATGTGTTAAAACCTTAAAAAATGACTAAGCATGGAGGATCGATTGGATGGACGTGAGCATGAAAAATAATTGGAGGTATATGGAAATGTGTGGCAAATCTAAACACCCGCTATGAAACCTTGAAGAATTGGCTAAGTAAATGAGTGTTGTAGGGAAAGAAACTAGTTTCAAGAACATCGAAGATTTCTAAGAAAAACAAGGTGAAAGAATGGCATGTAGGATATGGACACTTATTAGCATGTTTCTTCTAAGGATAAGGTTCTAAGATAAAAAATAAATAAATGCAAAAGAAAGAAATTGAAAAGAATGCATAAGCAGTAGGAGACAAATGGTGAGTTATAGTGGGCATTATGATCAAAATCAAAATCAACAGTATGTAATGAAGCAATACAAATCAAAACATACATGTGGGATCCTCGTAAGGTATGTGAGAAAAATATCGAGAAGAATTCATGTAGCATCAATGCAAAGTCATGGTGAGGCTAAGAGCACTCACAAGTCTATCGAAAACTTCAACATGGGTGCAAAAATGGCAAGAAAGGTGTTAACTAGGGAACCTATGATTGATAGGCTCTACCATGGAAATTACAAAATTTATAAACAACAAACAATGCTTAGTCTCACAATTCAATGGGGTTAATCCTAAGGTAAAAATGGAACAAGAAATTGATAATGCACAATACACGATGGAAAACCTAACCCATATGTAAATACCAATTTTGTTTCTTGTCACTAGAAATCAACTTGGACCAAAATGATGTGAGAATGCCACGAAATAAATTTTAAATTTTTTTCATACCTACAAAAATACCAACACAATATCTAATGATAATTAGGCATTACTTCTAACAAATCCGAGTGATAAAAATCAACAAGATGCATTATAAACTATACGCAAGTGGATAAAAATATAATAAATAACTAAAAACATGTAATGTTACCATGTCATTTGTAATTTTTACCAAACCCTTTTTTTTAAGCTAAAAAGCACGCCCATATGGAATATTGCACCATTGTTTTTTGACTTCATCAATTCCAAGTAACTCCTCTCTTGGCCATCATTCTCCATTTAAATGTTTTTTCCAATTCTAAGCCTATGGAGACCCATATGAGTGAGGAAAAGGTGCACCCATGCCTTTCCTTCACATGTGTTAGTGTTTGTATCTTAGATAGGTATTGTTATAAGGGTGTCTACTTCTAGAAATCATCATTAAATGTGTCCTATACTTTTTCTAGAATTCACTTTATTAACTTATTAATAAAGTGAATGTATTTTTATAAAGTGACTTTGAATTAATAAGGTGACGAAGTTAAAGTCACATAATAATTTAATTAAAAGAGATTTGTGGATCTTATATAATTTTGACTTTCGAGATTAGGTAAATCACTCAAGACAAAATATGAAGAGGGTAAAGGAGAAAACACAACGACTTTTCATTTCACATGTCATGTGAGGTCAAGAGGAAAAAGAAGATCTGATTTTTTAGCTTGGTGAGAAAAGAAAAACAATAGCACACTTCCCAAGGAAGGTTGGCAACACAAAAATCGAGGTAGCATGGATTTTGAGGTAGCACACAAATTGAGGTAAAACATATTTTGAGGTAGCATGGATTTCAGGGAAGCATATCTTTTGAGGAAACATGGTATTTGAGGCAACACATATTTTGAAGCAACATGGTTTTTGAGACAACGTGTCTTTTGAGGAAACATAGATTTCAAGGAAGCACATATTTCGAGGTGGAACATCTTTCAATGCAACTACATTTATTGCAAAAAGTGGTTTTAATTTCTTAGAGTCATTTTCTCCTTGAAGGGAGATCCTTATGTTCTGATGTTATTTTGTGAAGAACTGATTTGGAGGAGAAGAAAAAATGTTGTGTACTGTGTGATTGCCTTTCTCATTTTTTCTGCTACATGCAAGAGTTTATTATTTCAACAAAATATTTATATTTGATATGTTTAATTAGTTAGCTCATCTAGAGAAATTAACATGGTATTAGAGCTCTTTCTCTCAGAGAAAAGTAGATCTATTGCATTCAGAGCATGTTTCTTCAGCAGGTTAAAGGACATAGAAGATTTATTGTCTTCAGTATCTCTTTAGTAGGTTAAAGGACAAAGAAGATCTATTATATTCAATGAAAATCATCCATGTCATTAATTAGTTTGAATTTTGAGGATTGACTAGATTGGGATTTGAATTTCTTTCCTTGGAAAGCAAGAATCTCAATGATCATGAAGGAAAAAAATTTGTGGGAAGTCATGACCAACTCTACCCAACTCCAACTTAAACCTCAGGGGGCACGCCGACAGTGGTAGACCCAAAAGTGTATGAAGCATGGGATAAGAAGGATATAAAGGCATAGATGGAGATCCTTGAAGCCATCACAGATTATCAGATCCCACATGTTGCAAAAAACAACATATATAAGGAGATGTTTGATGCCCTTGTGTCACTCTTTCAAAGTGACAATATGAGTTGGAAGATGATCCTCAAAACCAAACTCAGAGAATGGAAACTTTCCACCTCAAACAATGTAACCAGCTACCTCATGAGGATTAGACAAATCTATGACCAGCGTGTAGCTGCAAGAGAAACAATACTTGATGTAGAATTAATGAATGTTGTTTTGAATGGGTTTTCCAAGGATTGGGAACCATTCATCATGGGCATCTATGCGAGAGAGAAACTCCCCAAGGGAGAAACTTTGGGATGATGTCACCGAGGAAGACACTTGTAAAGAGTGCAAAAATGGAAATCAAGGAGGAGGTGCAACAAATGAAAACTTGGCCTTGGTTAGCAAAACCATGAAAGGAAAAGGAAACGTTTCTAAGAAGGGTAACAATTAGGGAGAGGGACAACAATATGGGTAGAAGAGAGATATGAGAGAGATCAAATGTTATATCTTCCATCAAAATGGCCACTTCACTTCTCAGCATCCACAGAGATAGAAAGGAAAAAGAAAGTCGAAAACAGTTACAATGATTATAGAGACACAATTGAGAAAAATTACATCCAAGTTTGAGAATGATTATGCATTCATGTATTTCCTTTCTACTAGCACTAGTCCTTTTAGTGCATAGTACTTGGATAATGGAAAATCCCACCACATGATAGAGGCTACAGATTTGTTTGGTATTTTTTTTAGAGAATAACTCATATCTACACATTCATCTTGGTGAGAATACCAAGTATGCAGTGCAAGATCAGGGGACAATGCAGTTCCATCTTATAAAGACGAGGTATTTTATGTACATTTCCTGGACAAAGTTTATGAGGTGAACCTATGGAAGGCACAACTATTCATTCACACAAATGGAGAGAGTCCAGACACTTCTATGAGGATTGCAGTCCAGGATGGAAACATTTATAGACTTTAGGGACATCCCACATAAGAATTGTTTCACATCAGTGAGAGCTTGTGCAATCTATGACATAGAATTATGGATCGTCTCCATTATAGAGATCTAACATTACTGAGGTATATGGTGACTAAGCCTAGAGAATTTAGTATGGACTAGTAGGGGGTGTGCAAAGGCTACACACTTGGAAATAATTCCAAGGAAACCTTTCCTAATAATGAGACTCGATCCAATGGAATATTGGATCTTATCCATTCATAAATTGGAGGTCTTTTGCCAATATATTAAGTGAAGGGAACATCCTACTATGTGACCTTCATTGATGAATTCTCCAAGAAGACCTGAATCTACTTCATGAAGACCAAAGATGAGGTCTTCAGTCACTTCTGAGGCTTCGAAGTTGTAACACCCCAGGTTTTGAAGCATCATTTTAAATAATGTATTGTTACAATGCTAAGAGGCCAGAGTGCCCAAAAAAATTATTAAAAGGCCAATGTGCCTAAGAAATGTAATTTTTTTACCATTATTAATAATACACACATAGTTGGCTGTTAGACGGACAAGGACTAGAGTTATAGGGGGAATATGACTCCACAAGAGAGGGGGCTTGAGGAGATAAATGTTATTTCCTATTTTAATTACCCGTTTGTCTAAGGGAGTGGATCAGTTATGCGAGTTTCTTGGGGGAGGCCAAGAGGTTCTTGATTCCCTAGGAATTACTTAAACCCTCCCCTGGTCTATTAGGGGGTTCGTTATTCACTTGTTCACTGGTTCTCTCATTTGATCATTCACTCCTTCGTTCACCTATTCACTCGTTCATTCACCTCATCCTTACCTATCACTCATTGATCCATCCTCATCCGTGTCTTGGATTGGGAGAGGGAAACAAACTTCTGAAGACTAGCCATGGTATGGTTCCCTATAGTGGTTGCTGGTCTAATTTAGCCATGACCTGAGGCCTGCATGTCTGAGATGCGTTGGCCTGTGTTCAGATTTGTTCAAAGCTACAAGTCCTGATATTTCCAACATTGATATTCTGGACCACTTGCGTTGGAGCCCTAGAAGGAGAAGGACTGCCTGAGGGACTACATGGCAGAGAATGGTGGATGTCAATTCTCTTGGGTGGTGTAGGCTGGGTAGAAGAGAGTTGGGTACTTGGATTTTTTTCAGTGATAGGAAAGCCTATGATAGCTTGACTACTGACTAGTTCGGGAAGCCAAGTAACACTCTAGAACCATCCTTATGGATAAATAGCCCTGGCTCGGGGGTGACACTTCTGTTGAGATTTGGAGAAGTAGTGTCTATGGTTGGGTGGAACGTCCTTGGTCTGCAATGAGTTGGTGTCTTATTTTATAAATATAAGTGCTCTTTGTTATGGTATTATTTACCTATATATGAATGTATTTATGTTGTGTATTTAATTATCGTTTAATCGAATCTTTATAATGTGCATGCTTGTTGGTTATTGATTTGCATGTCGTTATATCTTTTCTTTTATGCATCCTTATTAATTTGAAAAGGTATCCATAAGAGAAAGAAGTCCAAGCGTGGGCTTGAAGGTGGCGTACCCCGACTTGTGGGTGGTGAGGTATGTTACAGATTGGTATCAAAGATTGTGGTTGAAACACCAGTCCACTATGGGCTAGATCTATTGGTCAAAGTCTCGTGATCGAGATTGATTTATAATGATGAATTCGAAAATATTAGGAGGAATGGCATTGCAGAGTCTGCGTAGAAGCCAAAACATTGGTGATCCTTTGTAAGGGATCGAAGGATCGTGACCGTCCCTTTCGAATTTGGAAATGATTGCCACTATGGGATCAAGAGATATCTGGATTGTTGGATCAGAAGGATGGTGACTAGGAGCCGTCCGATAAAGAAAAAAAATAAGTTGGGAAAGGCTAAGTCCCATTTGTCATATCTAGATTGTTGATCATCAGTCGTCAATCAATGCCAAGCATGAAGGGTAATACTTCGTAAATCCGTTTCTTCAGCGATCTTGGTACCCGAAGTCCTGAAGTTCCGTTGACTGTTAGATGGAGTGGTGGATTTTGGAAGTGTTAGGGACCGTCAAATCTAACATGTATTTGAGAGTATGGAGTGTCTTGATTCACAAAATCTAGAAGTCCCAAAGCCCGTAGTTCATCCTGACCATTTATCAAAAGGGACATGTGTCGATAGATCGGCTAGTTTGGAAGTTTGGTATTTAGAAGGAACAAATTTTTCTAAGGAGAAACCTTCTGAAGCCCCAAAGTCTGAAGTTAATCTAGACTGTCTGTCAAGGGAGACACGTGTTGAGAGATTGGTCAGTTCAGGAATTCGAAGTTTGGGAGAATTAGAGTGTGCTAGTGAGGAAACTCTCATGTGTTATAGCCCAAAATTTCTCTACACATGTATACCTGGCACTTGTCCCTCTTACTTGCATTTTTTTCTAAGCCATCACTGAGATGCCCTTCTAAAAAATCTATCTTTTGAATATGTACATGCCCTGCACCAATATTTCCCACGTACATACACTTTTTGTACCATTACAGCTCATGTACGTACACATGTTGCACCACTACAACCCACGTATACTTGCAAAAGTTGCAAAAAATAAAAAGTTGCAAGGAATTCATTGAGATTACAGGATATTGGGTAGTTTTCCAAATAATCCACTACCTACAGCCCGTCACCTAACTAAATAACCATCCTTTTCTCATATTAAAGGAGGTGTTGGGGTCTCATTCCACATCTAGACATAAGAACAATGAAGCTCTACCCATTTCACATCCCCTCCTTGCCCCAAGTAATTGCATCCCTTTTGTGAGAACTACCTTAGAATTCCCCAATTTGCCTTCCTTCCCCCATCATAAACCCATCATACTTCCAAGAAGAAGGTTGAGAGAAGAAGACATATGGAGGTGCACTTGGAGCTTGGTGAAGAGGAGCCTGGAATAGGTTCATGGAGAAGTAGCCAGATTTGGTTGTAAGTTATCATTGTATTATTAATAAAAAAAGTACTTTTCCTGTCCCAAATCATGATGTGTCGAATGTTTCCATTTGATTTATGTTTTATTATAACATCTAACCCTTGATTTATATATGAATTACATGCTTGTAGTTTTTTGTTTATCTGTCTTTGAATGGAGGCTAGCCTTGCGAGGAGGTTTGCAGTCAGTGAAGTTATCAAGTGCGAGAGGATCATCATTGGACCCAGAGTAGAGGTACAGTTACCCGATCCTTCTCATTTTTATTTTCTTGTATGAGTCTGGGATATGTTTTGGGTATTTACAAAAGTAGGAGACTTTTAAATGGATATTGATCTACCTATCATGTAAACTCTAGTGTATCCATAGGGGGGATTTTCCTGCTAGTAGAACTGGCGACCATACTAGGGAAATGCTCTAGGGTTTTAGGGGATTTTTTGGGTGTTTGATTAGTTTTATACCTTTTGAGTTTATGTTGAGTCTGCTGAGTCTTTTAATGGATTTTGGTCACTTGTTGGTGCCATACTAGTTCTCCATGCCCTGTCAGTCTGGATGTTTATTTATTTTTTTGAGAAATTATAGAAGTGTATGCACCCTACAGTGGGTCAACCCACATACATATGTGGACTATATAGTAAACAACCCATGTACATACACAAGATACTGAAACAACAGTAGCATAACTGGTTCAAGGAACTATTTTTGAAAAAATTGGCAACCATCCTCTTTCCTAATTGAGGTTTTAATTCTCAGGGTTTCTTGATAGAGTCCAGTGTCTCTATTTTTACAGTCAAAGCTTGGGTTAGATGTCAATTTGCTTGTCTTTTAGAAGATTTCTTGTGTTTACTTTGGAAAGGGTTTTAAGCAAGTCTTTGAGTTGTTGATCATCCTATTTGGTGTCTTTAGTGACTCCCTGCNNAGTCTTTGAGTTGTTGATCATCCTATTTGGTGTCTTTAGTGACTCCCTGCGATCTGCATTGGGCCAAAGGTCAGTTTTTGGTCTTGTCTTGTATTTTATTTTTCCCCTTTTGTTTGATTTAAAGAAAAGAAGAAAAATATTTATTTCAAGTTTTTCTTGTTTCAAGCATTTTCAAATAAAAAAAATATATATTTTCCTTTCTTAGTTTGTTAAAGTAGTTGAAGTTAGTTATCTTACTTGTTAGGAAAAAGAGTTCATTTCTTAAGTTCTTTACTGATTTCTTAGAACTCAAGTAGCCCGTAGTTGAGCGAAATTTTGTTTTAGGTCTTCTTTTTAAAGATATTGAAAAAAATTATTTATGAAAAAGTTGGTTTAAAGAGTTAGTTGCAAATCTTTATTGTTAACTAGAATTAATTTTTCTTTTAGATTTTTGTTTATTTCTCCTCTTTTCGTCTCTAAAAAAGAATCACTAGTTTCACTGCCATATCCTTTGAGTTAAGAAAATCCATTTAAAATGAATGCTAATTAAAATTAACTAGACTTTTATCATTGTAAGGTCAATTAACTAGTTTAGGGCTAGATCCTTGAATTAGATTGGAGAGGAAACTCTTCAAGGATTATAAGAAAACATTGGAGTCAAAGATAGGGAGTGTAGAAGTCCAGTGACGTGGAAGTTATCCATGAACCTCCTCTAACACAGAGGCTAAACATGAGGTCATGTGAGGAAAGGTAGTGGAGATAACCCCTCCAAAGCCAAACCGAACATAGTGGGGAACACATATTGAGGATCTGTCATGGGATACTACCGCTCGCATTTTCCTACAGATCTTTGTGGACCTAAAATCCATTCAATATCCTCAACAGTTTATTTTGATACCCTCGGTAGGTTTCAGGCTTCTTATCCTGCTCATTGCGGTCCACCCGACTGTCGACTGTACCCTCCTAGTGACTGTTCGTGAGCTGGAAACTTAGTTGCCTTTTTTCTAGGGACTTACAAAGGTGAGTGTGGGGGTATACCATGGTACCTAGGACAAACGTCGGGTCACACTTTGCAGAGTATACCCGGAGGGTGTTTTCGTGTTTGAATTTCACTTGCACCGGTAAGTTGCTCTAGTGTTGGATAACGTAACTATTCTTCCCACTGGATAGTGGTTTTCTTGTTTTATCTTATAGGATATTTTCTAGTGTGTGCCTAGTTTTAAATTTTAGTTAAAGCCTTATAGTGTCATTGATATTTTTACAAGGTGGAAGATAAAGAGCTCCACCAGTCGTGAAGGCTTCAGGACCTGCCACCGTTTACATTAGAGCCACCACCGCCACCATAACGATGAAGACTTGACCAACAAGGGTCA